>JAJJWX010001596.1:0-121144 GCA_023529315.1 Papaver bracteatum
CCAAATTGATAAATAAACTTGAGAATACTAACTGCAAGTATATGACTAAACTTTGTATTGGTACATATGCAATCTGGAAATGGATTATAAAGAAAGAAAAGAATCATTCTATAACTTCCCCTCTTTTTATTAGGTGCACATAAAAATCAATCATTTGTTTCTTGATCTCTGATCCACTTTGTAGCCACCCATTTCTGTCCAACTATCACCGGACAACTCCCATGAAGTGACATCTGCATAAACATGAAAGTGGAAACATTAGAGAATATTCAAATGTGAACTTTTTAGGTGTCTTTAAACAGTAAATCTCTTGTAATAGTGTTCAAAATTTTAAGCTTTTAACAAAATGGAACACTTTCTTTTCAAATGTGAATTACATAAGCAGAGCTGCAGAGAAATAACATAAAGCAGAAAAAACACCGGGAAGATATGACGCTTGACTAGGTGCAGAACCTGTTACCTGATCAATTGTACCATTTGGATATACCGAGTAAAAGAGTAGACCATCCCCTCGACGAGGCTTCACTTTTAAGCCAATACACTCCTCGTAATCATAGCCGATATTCATATTCTGACCGTTCTGCATTTCCATGTGTAAGACGTTTAAGTTAGTTACTAGAAATAGTTGAAAAAAATAAAAGATTCTTGATTATCATACCTCAAAAGGAAACATTGTTTCACCACCTTCTTCCACATCAGAAAGATATAATAAAAAAGAAGCTACCTGCATGACAAGTTTGAAGAAATGAGCTAACAATTTTCACAACCAAACAGGAGTCTTTATATAAATCTTGGGATATTCTAGTGCATGATTAAGATCTTCAGATCAAGCTGATGTATTGGATCGATATACATAAGATTTGTTCCTTGAAACTAGAAAAACTTAAAAACATCATTCCCGCTTCCTCTTTTTTCCATCAGCAATCCCATTCCTCTGGAGACAACCTAAGGGATTACCCTTGACATTCAAGCAGCTCCTAATGTAGGTTATAGGCGTTTAACATTCACGGATTACAGTATAAACTTATGAAGCCCCTATCAAGTAAAGGCTAAGGTATCCTGCTGATATCAAAAAAAAGAAACCTGTACTTGCTTGATGAAAGAAACAAATACTGGAAGTAATAGAAAAAATATGTGAACAAAGATGATACCCTTTGGCTCTTTTGTGGTCCATACTCAGTCGGGTTGAATGCATCATGATGAGATAGATATCTCTGCCCAATCTCATAACGCAGAACATTAAATGCCTGCAACATGGTGATATCCTCGGATTACTCAGACTATTTTAGAATTCCCTGAAATAAAAGGTAGCTAATTCAAAATACATCTGAGAAATCTATAACAACAACAAACCAATCAGCCTTGAGCACAAAAAGAATGCAGAAAGTGCAAATTTTGAAACCTCTGATGCCATTTTCAAATACGCCGTCATTTAACTTGAAATTATGTTGAAAGCAGTGAAGTGAAGCTAAAGTTATCTAAAACAGATTTGCAAGTTGCTGACATCTTTATGAAAGCACTTCAGACAGAAAAATGGGTTGTAAGAAGATTTGAAAGATTACTTATTCAAGTTGAATGCAGCAATAGGCTTTAGCACCTGGCTGAATTGTTATTTAACACCTCAAGTAATGATGTTACTTGGAGATTGTCTCCTGTGAGGTAAATTGTAGAGTTATTTTCGTTTAAGCTTAAGGGTTTCTTCTTGCTGATTTAAGCATATGCCGGTGCTAACATAATACACTAAAACAACCAGATAATATGAACTGCAGAAGGGAAAGAATATTCTAAGCGTACCTCTCCATGGCTTCTCGGAATCATTGTAGCCTTGGCGATCTTTTCCTCAATGTGGCCTAAGGTTCCAGACGGGTCTTCTGATGCGCTGATAAATGTGCCTGAACTGTTTTATAGAAATGTAAAGAAAAGGTTAATTTAAAGGATGCGCCAAGCCAGACTATGAGAAACACACAAGTCTAGAAGCATCCTGTCATTAGGCTGTCAACTGTAATTGCATTGCCACATACCACAACAAAAATTCATAATTTACTGTTAAACCTATGCTGAGAAATATAACAGACACATAAGAATGCAAACATTAGAAATTGGCCCTTGGAGTGTTGAAGTGGCTTTCAATTAATAATTTAAGAAACCAAAAAGGACGAGGGAGATTGTCGGCATAAAACGCGGCAATCTTCTCTATGTTCTTGTAAACATCGATTACTAACCAAGTCATTTCTTTTCTAAAAACTAACCATCTCCATAAGTTCAAGGCAGTATATAAGTAATATCCCACGTTACATGGGGAGTGGTGTTTAGTTTGCTCCGTGGTCCTGCTTGGACCAAACACGTCACCCAGACATTCCAGGAGAGCCACATCTGCACCAGTGACAGGTTTCTCACCAGAGTGAAATCCAGACCATGATAATACGACAGTCAAAGTGGGGATAATGTTGGTGAACATTTGGGTCGGGTCATGTATCAGAGAACAGACACCTTTGGCCATAGGAGCTGAGATTGCAAAATTCAACATTACCTGGAGTGGAGCATTCAGCTCGGTCCTTTAGATCCACCTTGAACTTTACATGTTGCCAAGGCTTAGGAGAGTTTAGATTCGGACTTTCGACCAGTGCCCTCACCAAACCAAGACCTTGAACCGTGAGACTATGATGGTCAAAGGGGGACAGGACTGGTGGATATGAAGGTTTTGTTGTGACACTATGAAATGCTTACTTCCTTGCAGCTGCTTTGATGACCTTCAATGTACAAGTGCTATGAGAAAAAGAAAATAGTTACCTTGTTCTTATCCCCTTGGTGTTCTCAGCAGTTTCTCCTTTCCGCAACGCCAAACTTGATGGTCTAAGATTTGCCTTGGCCTTTTTAATTATGTGGTCACATTGTTCACCACTTGCAAAACCAGGAAAATACACAGCACGAGGTTTCCAGCTCAAAACCTGCAATGGAAATTAGAATTTATAAACCCAGAGTACTCAAATAAAAAGTTAACAAACAAAAGGCAATGGTCATGAATAATTGCAATATGGCAATAAGTACTTCAATCCTACATCTGGTGCGACACAATGGCAAATAAAATCCCCCAATAGAAAAGAAAATGTCAAAAACCTAAAAGAAATGTCAAAACATAATAGTCTACTTTCCACTGCAGTTTCTTTTGCAACACTGTGTGGTGGCAGTAGTTCAGTTCTTTGATTCTTATACATCATCCAGGTTGCCTTAAACTTCTATTCCAGAAATTTTACAGGCAATCATTAAGAGGTAGTGATGCTTCAAAACTGGCTTGCCAATTTGGTAGATTCATGGATATTGGTCTATTATGTATGCATCAGGAATCAATTAAAGTTCTATATCATATTCATCTAATAAAATAGCCCAAACAAAACAAGATGACAATAAATTACCTGAAAAGGAATGGAAGAAACAAAAGAATCCCCAGTATCTCCATTAGGAATTGCTTCAAACACTTTATCCTCTTTTTCTTCTACTACAGATTCCTCAAGTATCCTCGATCTAGTTACATCTCCATCAATATCCTGAAACTATCTTACAAAAACAAATTCATCAAAAAATCAAACAGTAAAACTAACACAGAAAAAAGTTACTAAAAAAAAAAAAAAAATCAAAATTGCCTGAGAAAGTAGAGTGGATCCAAAGAAACCAGCCAGGAAGAAAACAGAGCATGATAATAAAACAATAGGTAATCTTAGCTTTGTTCTAAATAATCCCCTCATCCAACTTCCTCTTTTCCTGTTTTTCATTCTGATTTCTATCTCTTCTTCTTTGATCAAATCAGGTCAAATTGGGATTGGTTAATGATTGTCTGAAAAAAAAAAAATCACAAACGCGGGAGTTGTTTTGTTTGTTTCACTGAAGTGGGGAACCACAATTGACCTTAAAATATTTTAGATTCAAAGTTGGTTCACCTAGGAACAAATCTATAAAGGAGATATTATTATAATAAATTACTCCCTTATTTTTATTTAGTATTCATGATGAGGTTATTAATGGTAAGATACGGAGATTGCAGAACTAATCAAAAGTGGTTGGTGACGGGGTAGGCACCCAACCCAAGCAAAATACTTTGCCATATTGGAACAAGGCCCAAACATTTGCATCACAGATGCCGCATACTGCTGATCCAACTCTAAGCTTCACAGAAGGATTGTTTGGTCAACCAACAATTGACTTTTATCGACAAAGTCAATGGATGGGGTTTCTATATAAACTGTAATTTTGGAACTCTCGCCCAAAACACGATCGAAGCCCTAATAATGTTTAGGATGTACAAGATGAAGAAGGGTTTTGTTTCAGCTTTAGCTTCATCATCAAGCATCATTAATGGACCAATCATCAATCAGACCAAGATGACGGTTAGGGGCTGTGTACCACACCATCAAAGAAGCAAGGTAGTAATGAATTTTTTATGCTTAATGATCAGAATTATCATGTTGTGTTCTGTGAATTTGTGAATGGAAAGTTGATATTAGTAGTATAATGTTTTGTATAATAATGATTGCTTTCAGGGGGATTCGTAGTGAAAGAGGAGGATATGGAATCAGAAGAAAGTATGATGGGTTTATACGAAAGGTGGATGGAACATTACCAGATTTACAGAAACGGCGAGGAGAAGAATAGACGCTTTCCAGTGTTCAAGGACGGTGTGATACGATTCCTCTCAGCCAACTGTCTCGCAGACATGTCCGATGAAGAGTTCAGTAAAAGACTAATAAAAAGATGGGATTTTGGAAAGTCAAGAGCTAGGTTCTTTATTCTCAAAAATGAGGTAACTGAAGAAGCTTGGTTCTATCAGAATATCTCTGGAACTCTGTGTTATTGCTTTTATTAATATCTTTTGGAGATAACGAAAATTAATAGCTTTAGTTGTTGGAATATTTTCAACTGCGCTAATGGGGGTCCTGGGGGCGTAGCCCCAAGGCTGTGGTCGACCTGACGTTTTGATACACAACTGTATGGACAGTTGGAAAACGTTTCAGAAAATTCGAAATCAACTGTATGAAAGGACCTGACGTTTCGTGAAGAGAAACTTGTCTGTTTCTAACAGACGTGAAAAACCCTATAAGTAGCATCTCCCAGAGTCGTTTTTCAATTATTAATCAAAAACTATCTTCTGTTCTTCTTTCTTACAAAGCATCATCAGAATCTGTTTTACATGTGTTCTTGATTGGGTCAAGGGGTGCAAACCTTGAATCCAATTTTCGGTTGTAGGGCTTTCATCAGTATCTCAAGGCGCAAGTATTTCACATACCTGTTGCAATCGCCAATTCGTTGGGAGGGTAGAAATATTTGTCTAAAAGAAATCATTCAGAGCCTTGAAAGTTTTAGAGTACAACCACAATTTTATTTCTGTTTTCATCTCCATTGCAGCCCTGTATTTTCCAACATTAGTTGCTTCTTCTTATGTGTACTTGTGGCTAACAACATGTTGGTGATTTCTTGTTGCAGTGGCCTTTCTATAGTGGCGCTCTGTAGACCGACCTTGCTGTGGTGATGTTATATGGGCATGCTCAATATCTGTTGTCTAGAAAACTACTAGCATTTGTTTTTTAACTATATATTTCCCATATTGACGTGGTACTTATTATACCAGGATGTTTTGCGGTGTGGTATGTAAGGTTATAATGTTCTCTGTTAGTTGGTATCAATGGTATGTTTGATGGGTTCAGCCATTAGCAACATTTTAATTAGAATAATAATGTGTGAAAGCTGCAATATCAATATACTTTTATTAATGTTACGTTGATCTGGTTTTAGTGATAAAAAATAGAGAACGTTTGATTTAACAAACAGCTCCGCATACTATTGGCAGTATGAGCTCATTTCTTCCCTGTTTGTTGTCGAGTATGGAAAATCCTAGCGCTGCAACTGCAAGTATACTAGATTGGTGATGTCCCTGAGGGCCTGAGTTTTTCGGAATGGTTTCCAACAAATTTATTGTTGCAGCAGAAGCCAGAAAAGACACCACAACAAAACCGGTATTGCAACAAATCATCTGGGTATTGCCCCAATTCCTATACTATGCCATCAGTTTTTGGCATTCTGCCCCAAGAGCCAGCTAGGGGTGTAAATAATACCCGAAAACACTCGGCCTGCCTGTACCCGAATGAGCCCAAAACCTGTTCTAGCCCGTCACGGGCCGGGCTGCCCGGCCTGATTAATTTAAATGGGCGGGCTCGGGCTTTCCCTAAAATTTAATAGCCTGGCCTGGTATCCGTTTAAATTCTTAAGGATTTTTGTTCTAATGTTAGAGCAAATTATTAAGTGTTTTGGTTATATTTTGGATTAAAATTGTTATTTTCATTTTTATTTTACATTTAGAAGATTAATTATTTAAGATTATTTTCCATTTAATCACCAAATTATAAATAGAAATTAAATTTGTTATTACAGAATTTTGAAAACACAAAAAACCCGAAGTCTGTTTGGCCTGCCCGGCCTGGCCTGCTTATATAATGGGCTTTGGGCAAGTTTTGGGCCTCAAAATAAGTGCTTCTACCGGCCTGCCCACTCGACGGAGCTCTTTGGGTAGCTGATTATGAAGCCTGTTTGCCACGGCTCGCATGAAAACGGCCGGGCACGCCTTACTGGCCCAATTTACACCCCTAGAGCCAGCTCCACACTTGGCTTCCAGGTGGATGAAAAACAAAGAAAATTTAAAATTATTGACTTTCTCTGTTTGTCCATCTGCTGCTCTCTATCTTATCTTATCTTATCTTATTTTGTTTGTTCCATGGTTGAATAAATAGAAATGTGTTTGTCAGATTTTTCTTATTTTTCATTTCATTACCATAAATTGTTACTAACATCAAAGTTAGTTTTGTTTTTTTAGTGCGTACCAGAGCTGGCTGTGCGGGCTAGCTAATTCAGCTGTTCAAATATCATTTTCGTGGCATAAAGATTTTTATATATCATTGATCATTTCTTCTGAAAATATGTTAGATTTATTTCCAAATTGACAGCTACTGCTTTCCTTGAATAGTCTTCCACGAATGAATCATAGCCATAGAAATGAAACACTTTACTTGACTTCTCAAAATCCATGGAAGAATTTGATCAGTTGCACATTTTCTGGGCCTTGTTACATTTACGATTCCATTGAATGGACTCGGACTGGTGCGGTATAGGACTCCCGATGACATTGTAATTCATTCAGTGCGAACAGTGTTTACCCTAACTAAGACATGCCACTCCAAAAGGAGTTTTAACAAAAAATTGTTGTTGCTCATTACAGCTATGGAGACGCTTCAAGCAGTAATTTCCACTCCTTGCAAAAAAAATCTATCAGGAAATGGGGTTTTTGCTATTATCATATAGTGTGGGATGCAGTGCGGAGCCAAGGGTTGACTAACCCTGGCTCTAGCCCCCCCTAAAATGACTAAAACCATAGAAAAACTCTTGGACTTATCATATATTTTGCATTTAGTCCACATAATGTTTCCATTTAGTCCACTAATGTTTGATAAAAAAAAGTAGGAAATACCATTAGGTCCTAGAAATAATATATTAGAGAGAGTCTAGTCCAATTGACCCAGTCAATTGTCTGTTTGGTCCTATTTGGTAATATAAATTATCATTTGGTCCTAAAAATTATCATTTGGTCCTACGCTGATGTCATGGATGATGTAAATGTCACCTTATAGTGACAGAAATACCCTTTCAGAAAAATATATATATGATTTATTACCAAAAAAGAAATCATTTTCAAATTTTTTTTCTCTCTCCTCTCTAGATTCAGATATACTTTCTCTTTCTTGTTTTTTTTTTTGATGAAAATCTAAGTCCGTAACAATGTTTTTGATTTCTTCCTGCTCGTGGACTATGAAATTGAAATTATGGTTGATCTATGTTCTAAGAATATTTTTACTTTCTTAATTAGGTTCTGTTCTTGTTGACTTTAAGATCTGGGTTGATAATGAAGACGATGTTGTTTGTTCCTTGAAAACGATGACGGCGATAAGCATTTTGACCATTTTAATCCTAAAAAAGGACCAAACGATGACGACGATGTTCTGTTGCTGCTGTTTTGATGTTGTTTTGTTGAAGACGATGATGTTTTCTTGTTGCTGTTTTTGATGTTGTTGTTGAAGATGAAGATGAAGATGTTGATGTTTTTATATGGACTTCATTCCAGAAATGAAGTTTGTTTTTCTAGGCTTTTTATATGGACTTCATTTCTGGAATGAAGTCTGTTTTTTTTCATGTTTTTGTATGGACTTCATTCCAGGAATGAAAGTTTGTTCGTATATGTTTTATATGGACTTCATTTTTGGAATGAAGTCTGTTTTTTTTTCTTCAGGTTTTTATATGGACTTCATTCCAGAAATGAAGTTTGTTTATATATATTTTATATAGACTTCATTTCTGGAATGAAGTCTGTTTTTTTCAGGTTTTATATGGACTTCATTTCTAGAATGAAGTCTGTTTTTTTAGGCTTTTATATGGACTTCATTTCTGGAATGAAGTCTGTTTTTTTAGGCTTTTTATATGGACTTCATTTCTGGAATGAAGTCTGTTTTTTAGGTTTTATATGGACTTCATTCTAGAATGAAGTCTGTTTTTTTAGGCTTTTATATGGACTTCATTTCCGGAATGAAGTTTGTTTTTTTAGCTTTTTGTATGGACTTCATTCCTGGGAATGAAGTTTGTTTTTTTAGCTTTTTGTATGGACTTCATTCCAGGGAATGAAGTTTGTTTTTTTAGCTTTTTGTATGGACTTCATTCATGGGAATGAAGTCTGTTTTTTCAGCACGGAAGAACTGCTACAAAAAAAAAAAAAACACGGAAGGGTATTTTTGTCTATTTAAATATTTTTAAATAATTATGGACCAAACAGTAAAGACGTTTGACCAAAGGACTAAACATACATGGGCCCACCTAAAAAAGGACCAAACGATATTTTTCCCCAAAAAAAATTAGTCCCCTATTTTTCAATATATGGCTTCGCCATGCAGAGACGAGAGAACCCAAAAGAAACAACTGCTCCTTAATGTTGTAGCTAGATTCTGAAACTAGCTAGAAGGGGAGAGAAAAACCTAACAAATTACATATTAACTAGGTACCAGGTCGTCAATTTGGGGGAACTCTAGGATTGAAGCTGTTCAGAAAAGATTTACATATCCTTACATTGGAATACATTGTTAGAGCATCAAAACTATGCACCCTAGCAAGGTTGTTAGCTTCCCTGTATGATTCCAAGGCCGAAGTTGTATCATTACCGACATTTTTTTGGATTCATAGAGCTTCAAAGTTACCTGACTGCAGGAGCAGTCACATTAAGATGGAGTGGAAAAGAGGATCTCAACTGCAAAGTAACAACCATTTTAGTTGGTGACGGCTCGAACGACAAAATAATATAAAGAGATAGACGATCCTTTAACAATTAAAGTTTAACTATTCCTATCATTGAGTAGTTAAAACAAGAGACGAAGTAACGGCTTTAATGATAAATATAGAATTAGAAAGGTGTTTATTTTTACACAAAAGTGTTCAATTAACCCAATAATGATAATTCCTGGGTGAAAAAGATATGTAAAATTTGATATTGTTCAAATGGACGAGAATGTAAAAATATCCAGGATGTAAACAGTTTCATCCTACCCATTTTCAAATACTTTTTCTTATTTTTAACTAGTATAGCACGCATGCGCGATGCGCTTGCCGGTACATTCATTTCGTAATTTTGTATTTGTGCAGTAATCAACGGTCAAAGTCAACACTCGATCAACGATCAATGTCAACTGGTAAAAACTCATTTCATGTTAATGTGCAAAAGTAATCACAACTAAACTTGAATTTTTCATTTAATAATTTTTCAATCATAAATGTCCTTTTATATCAAGAATGTATTCGTAACTCGTAGTTTTCTAAGACAAAAAGACTTCTTTATACGTAACATTCTCCGTGTATGTTCCCTTATTTTTAGCAATGGTACCTTTAGCCACTAATACTTTCGTGTTGCTACTTGACACTCCTCTCGACAGAGAAACGTACAGTTGACCATGGCTGAACACATGTGTTTTCGATCGTTTGCCCTTGCGCCTTGTTGACTGTAAAATAGAATCACAAACGAATCGGAAATTGCTTACGTTTAAACTTGTACGGGAGCTTCAGAATCTCAGGTGGCTCCAGTGGCATCCTGTGAATGAAGACTCGTGTACCTATGCAATTTCCACTAATTATTATAGCATCTATACAGTTTGGGAAGAACTCTTTGATTATTAACCTGGTACCATTACATACACCATTTTTTATCAACATTCCGCAACAACATAATAGGCGCACCGATCTTCAATTTCAAAATGTGTGATGGAAAACCTCTAGGAGCAATGTTGTTCAGGTATTCTTGTTGGTAAAGACCGTGAGTATTGTCGTCCACATAATCAAATGAGTAGAATAGAACCTCATTTCCAGGAAAGATGCTAAGTACTCGGTCATTAAGCTTCTCTACGTACTCGTTCAATGGTGTGATCAATGCCCTGTTGACCATGTAGTCTCTATCTCTGGCATTTTCCACCAAGTTTGGAAATATTACATATATAAGATGAGACAAAGAAGCATCACTAACCCATGGTATGACCATATCTTCCGGAATCTTTATCATCTCATTAGAAACGCAAGGTTCATCCTCATCGCCAACATGAATCAAAAACTTAGAATAAGATGCATCCTCTGATGCACGCATATTCTTCTTCAGATGCAAAACATGTACACTTTCCCATAAATATAAACTGTTAAGAATGTAATGTAACTCAATATCATTTCGAATTATCCTCTTAAAAGTTAATTAAGTACCAGAGTTTAAGAAACATTAAGTATCGCATCATATCAATATAAAATAAAAAAAATTATCTTGAAAGAAAAAAAATGCAACGTACCTGCTAAGACATGCATCGACTGTCTGTCCCCTTGTACTCCTTGGAATCACTGGTAATACCTGACGGAAATCACCTCCCATGATTAGAATCTTTCCTCCAAATGGTTCAGCAATCCCAGTGATATCTCTCATCGTCCAATCAAATGCTTCCAAAGAATAATGATGCGCCATTGTAGCTTCATCCCACATAAGGACGGTAGCATGCCTCAAAAGTTTAGCTTTCTCGGTTTGTTTATTTGTATGACACATTGAAGTTGATGTTGGTGTCATTAGAAGTTGAAACCTTGAGTGTGATATCCTCCCCACCAGGTAGCATAGTAACAGTAATTCCTGACGTGGCTATTGCTAACGCAATACCACCATTTTTCCTAACAGTTGCTAGGATAGTACGATAGAGATATGTCTTCACCGTACCTCATGGACCATCTATGAATAAGACTTTACTTTCATTTCTCTCAATTGCTCCCATGATTGTATTGTAGGCCCTATACTAGTCTTCATTCAACTTTTGGACAGAAAACAGGTCTTCGTCAGATAAAGGAATCGACAACTCCTCTTAAATCATACTTGAGATCTCAAAATCCTCACCCAATGTGCCTACAATAGGCGGTAGATCATACATGGATATATCTTTATCGTGTTGCTTAAGTATCAAATTCAACTCACGAAGAAGATGATCTGATAAGAATATCGACCTTGTATTGCTTGAACTCGAGTAATCCTCGACCATGTTGTTGAAAAATTCATCCCACAATTCTCTCACGCCTGATGGATTACAAAAGTTCAAGATAGAGGTGAATTGTCTTCTCAGAGAATATGAAATCTTGGATGTTGTTGCTTCAACCAAAGACGCTCTCTCACTCTAATCATTCTCTAAGAGTCCCAGTTTTTCGGAAGCTCTTTTGAATAATTGACATCTTTCTCCATCAACAAACAATAAATCATCAAAATAAGTCGGACCTCTAACGTGGTTCATAATGTGCCTTAAGAACCACACCTCTCTTGTACATGAAGGTACTGTATAAACCCTCCATATCGACTTCTGCGTACTTCGTCTTCTTCTCCACTCTCTGGTTATTGTATCCCAACAGTAGCATTCTGGAATTTCACGGTATAACAACTCTCTCTCTCTAGGATCTCGAGCATTTGTCACAAAGAACTCTGTCAAAGTTGGTCTTAAATTTCTTTCATCGGACAAAATTTCATCCAATGTTTGGTAATCATAGTACCTGACGCTCTGTTGGTTGGGAAGATGTATCCGTAATCTCACTACCGAAGGATAGACCTTGTAAAGAGGAAAGCTAAAGATCTTCCACATTGCCTCTTGAGCACAAACCCATCTTGCATTTTTATACCTTGTTATCTCGTCATGGTCTACTGGCTGCACTCGAAAGATACATAATCCGGACCCTTGTACACATACTTGTAAAGGTATTTAACACTCTCCACACTGCTACAAATTTCTACGTTTATATGAAAATCATACTTTTGTAATAACCAAGGGTTATAAGGCACAACCATACTATTATATACTTCAAAACTTTCACTCTTGCGTACGCGTAGTCCATTATTACGTCTCATGTAAACAAGGTATGCATCTTTTCCTTGCAGGGTACACTCAAAAAACTCTTTTGGAAAATTTCTCTTACATTTACCATCTCTCATGCATTTACTACCACATGACCGTGAATAATCCACTTTTTCACACACTTGTGTAGTTCTAGCTCTTCGTCGGGGTCATGTATTTATGCTCTCACTATCTTATCATAATCATCGGGACCTTGTAATTTGTCTTCCACGCGTAAAATAATTAACATATGAACATGAGGAAGACCTCTCTTTTGAAACTCAACAACATGCACATGGGAAGCTACTCTGCCAAATATTGACTTGGTAAAAATATCTACCTTTAGCTCTTCAAGATTTGCCCGGAACACCCTTGTAGTCAGGTCAGGTCTATCCGTTTCACATTAACCCGGCTTCAGGTTGGACACGATTTTATTCCAAAATGGGTTGCAAGTCATTGTAATGAACAAATCAGGCTTCCCATACTTTTGCACCAGTGCCATGGCATCCTAATACCGCTGGTACATGTCACAAGGGCTTCCCATGTATGAGGAAGGAAGCACTTTCCTTTGACCAAGATTTTCTATCATAAAAAAAGCATATTTCGGAGTTAAATGAAGTAATTTCCTTTAACTGTTTGTCATTATAGTATAACATTTCACAATAAATATCTAAAGATAAAGAATAAAATGAATGTAACTAGGTTTAATTAGCACTGGGCCAAAAAAAATGATTATTATTAACTTACTTGCACTGGTTTCGCCGGCTATTCGTGCATCTTGTAGACCTTGATGCAATTCGGATCTTATCTCATCTTTATGATCCCATAACCATCTAAGTCTAGACGAATCAATATTTACCCAGTTATCTAGAACATATTGTTGTAGTAATGTTCCGCCTCGAAGAATAAGCGGGGCGTCATTACTTCGAATCCGTCAAACAATAGCGGCATCAAATATATAAATTATTTATATTATTTGTGTCAACATAATATATGTAAGTTCAATTGTAAATTGTGGTAGAAAACTGCGAGGTCAAACTCGCATGTGTTGCTATCTCAAGCATGTTTGTCAATGTTAGTAATCAAAACTATAAAGTCTTGATTTCTAGTCTACTATAGATAAGGTCTTGGGCTAGGATAGAAAGTGTAGTTGAGCTCAAGAACTCCATAGCAATCATCATACAAGACGAAGGACTACTCAAGGAACCAGTGGATCTTCATCGACTAAAAGGTATGTGGAGACTTGAACTTATCTATCACTTAAATGTCTATCTCCTCTATCTCCTATCTTGATACAAAAGTCATATTACTATATAGACTAAGATTATACACATGTGATATTTCGAGATGAGTATATCTCGCTTATCTTTTTCTCGAAATACGTGTTGGTAAAGCTTTTGATTTAGCCAAGTTCATCTTTACCTAGTGACGAAAGTCATGTTATATTTCAATCATTTTGGAAATCCCTCTGACGAAAAATAATTTGTGAATAACAACTATATCACGCCCTCTGAGAATGTTTCAATGATTAAAATGAGAGTTTAGACAATATAACCATTGGAGGATATAAGCATTGTTGTGGTAACACATATATGTATAAGTCCTTATTTCTTGAACCAAAGTTTGCGACCTTTGTTGATCAAGTGAAACCGGAGTAGTACATGAGCCCAGTCCGCGAACTCAGCATACAAACTCAGTCCACGAACTGGCGTAGTTCTCGAACCCGAGAATTTCTGCTGGAGTTTGTGAACTCCGTCCGGGAACTTAAGTCCGCAAACCCAGTCCGTGAACTTGAGTAGGTTATGTCTAAAAACGATGTTTGTGAACTTATCTTAATAAACTAAGGAATGCTATTGCAAACCGTGGATTTATAGTTCATGAATCGATTCGAGTGAATCACATCATTTTTGCATAGATTGTGTCTTGTGTAGTACATAAAGATCTAAGAAATTGAAAAACTCTCTAACTAGTTCATTTGAGTCATTTGAACCAGTTATGGTGAAGAAGAATATGGTTGATATGAAAGTTATCATATGGCTAACCATTTGGTTAACTATTGTTGAACCAACTAATGTACAAGTTTGGGTACAGTTTTCACAAGCCTACAAATGTGCATTTTATATGTGTGTAACAAGCTATGATTTCGATCTAACGGTTGATAAATATTAGCTTGAATCTAATTAGGTTTTCATCTAACGGTGGATATTGAATGCTTTGTTACTAAGCTAACATTGATTGCAAACCCTCATTTGAAAGACTATATAAGGGAGAACTCTAGAAACTAGGAAACATAATCCCCACACATTATGTGTGATACTAGTTTGCTAAGCTAGAGTCGATTCTCCTTTAACCTTTGGTTTTATTCTTCTAAAACCAGGTTAATAACTTAAACACTTCAATGGGATTGTGAAGCCAGACCGATACTACTTTTCTTGTAGTTATGTGATCTGATCTTGCACCTTCTATCGTATGAGTACAATTGTAATAATTGGCTTAAGATTTCTATCTCCGATAGGCAAGATATAAAAGTAGTCAAAAACACTTTGTCCCATCGTTTGTGATTCCTTAATAATCTTCTTCGCTGCGTAGATTAAGTTTATTGTGATGTGATTGATAAAACTGAACAGTTCTTCGGGAATATAAGTATGGTTTTATCAATTGGTTCCTGTTCACCTTAATTTATCAAAATACAGAACAAAATTCATATGTTTATTCGTGGGAGACGAATTTATCTATCCTTGTATACTTTTCTATGTGATACATATTTTTTTATTAAAGTCTTCAACTTTGGGTCGTAACAACTCTTGGTTATGGGTGAGATCAGTTAAGGTAATCAAGTACGAAGTATCCTGCTGGGATCAGAGGCGTAGGAGCATAACTGTACCTTGGATCAGTGTGAGATTGATTGGGGTTCAACTACAGTCCAGACCGAAGTTAGCTTGGAGTAGGCTAGTGTCTGTAGCGTCTTAATATAGTGTATGTTTAATCTGGACTAGGTCTCGGGGGTTTTCTGTATTTGAAATTTCCTCGTTAACAAAATTATGGGGACTGTGTTATTTCTTTTCCGCATTATATTTTGTTATATAATTGAAATAATACAGGTTGCGCGTTGTTCAATCAATTAGAATATCTGACCTCTTTGGTTGTTGATTTAAATTGATTGACACTTGGAAATTGGTCTTTGGTACCATCCAAGTTATCTCTCTTTTATAAAGACTCACAGATTCTATTTTCTTAAGTAAAGATCCATCGAGAGATTGAGATAATAACTCCTTGAGATATTTTTTATTGATTGGGTCTAGTTGATTCTCTAGAAAGTAACTCGGAGTTGTCCATATAGAATTCTAATCGAAATATTGGGTGTTAGAGCACTGCTCGGTCGAACTCGCATGTGTTGCTATCTCAAGCATGTTTGTCAATAATAGCGATCAAAACTATAAATTCTTGATATCTAGTCTACTATATCTAAGGTCTCGGACTATGATAGAAAGTGTAGTTGAGCTCAAGAACTCCATGGCAATCATCATACAAGACGAAGGACTACTCAAGGAATCGGTGGATCTTCATCGACTAAAAGGTATGTGGAGACTTGAACTTATCTATCACTTAAAAGTCTATATACTCTATTCCTATCTTGATACATAAGTCGTATTACTATATAGACTAAGATTATACACATATGATATTTCGAGATGAGTATATCTCGCTTATCTTTTTCTCGAAATATGTGTTGGTAAAGCTTTCTCTTTAGCCAAGTTCATCTTTACCTAGTGACGAAAGTCATGTTATGTTTCAATCATTTTGGAAATCCCTCTGACGAAAAATAATTTGTGAATAACAACTATATAACACCCTCTGAGAATGATTCAATGATTGAAATGAGAGTTTAGACATTATAACCATTGGATGATAAAAGCATTATTGTGGCAACACATATATGTATAAGTCCTTATTGCTTGAACCGAAGTTTACGAACTTTGTTGATCAAGTGAAACCGAAGTAGTGCGTGAGCTCAGTCCACGAACTCAGCATACAAACTCAGTCCGTGAACCTAGTCCATGAATTAGCGTAAGTTCTCGAACCCGATAATTTCTGCTGGAGTTTGTGAACTCCGTCCGGGAACTTAAGTCCGCGAACCCAGTCCGCAAACTTGAGTAGGATATGTCTAAAAACGATGTTTGTAAACATATCTTAATAAACTAAGGAATGTTATTGGAAACCGTGACTTTATAGTTCATGAATCCATTCGAGTGAATCACATCATTTTTTCTTCAATTGTGTCTTGTGTAGTACATAAAAATTTAAGCAATTGAACATCTGTCTAACTAGTTCATTTGAGTCATTTGGACCAGTTATGGTAAAGAAGAATATGGTTGATATGAAAGTTATCATACGGCTAACCATTTGGTTAACTATTGTTGAACCAACTAATATACAAGTTTGGGTACAGTTTTCACAAGCCTACAAATGTGCATTTTATGTGCGTGTAACAAGCTATGTTTTCGATCTAACGGTTGATAAATATTAGCTTGAATCTAATCAGGTTTTCATCTAATGGTGGATATTGAATGCATTGTTACTAAGCTAACATTGATTGAAAACCCTCATTTGAAAGACTATATAAGGGAGAACTCTAGCAACTAGGAAACATAATCCCCACACATTCTGTGTGATACTAGTTTTCTAAGATAGAGTCGATTCTCCTTTAACCTTTGGTTTTCTTCTTCTAAAACTAGGTTAACGACTTAAAGACTTCATTGGGATTATGAAGCCAAACCGATACTACTTTTCTTGTAGTTGTGTGATCTGATCTTGCACCTTTTATAGTACGAGTACAATTGTAATAATTAGCTCAAAAACACTTCGTCCCATCGTTTATGATTCCTTAATAATCTTCTTCGCTGCGTAGATTAAGTTTATTGTGAGGTGATTGATAAAACTGAACAGTTCTTCGGGAATATAAGTCTGGTTTTATCAATTGGTTCATGTTCGCCTTAATTTATCAAAATACAGAACAAAATTCATATGTTTATTCGTGGTTGACGAATTTATCTATCCTTGTATACTTTTCTATGTGATATATATATTTTTTATTAAAGTCTTCAACTTTGGGTCATAACAACTCTTGGTTATGGGTGAGGTCAGCTAAGGTAATCAAGTGCGAAGTATCCTGCTTGGATCAGAGGCATAGGAGCTTAACTGTACCTTGGATCAGCTTGAGATTGATTGGGGTTCAACTACAGTCCAGACCGAAGTTAGCTTGGAGTAGGCTAGTGTCTGTAGCGGCTTAATATAGTGTATGTTTAATCTGGACTAGGTTCCGGGGGTTTTCTGCATTTGCAATTTCCTCGTTAACAAAATTATGGGGACTGTGTTATTTCTTTTCCGCATTATATTTTGTTATATAATTGAGATAATACAGGTTGCGCGTTGTTCAATCAATTAGAATATCCGAACTCTTTGGTTGTTGATTTAAATTGATTGACACTTGGATATTGGTCTTTGGTACCATCCAAGTTATCTCTCTTTTATAAAGACTCGCAGATTCTATTTTCTTAAGTAAAGATCAAATCGAGAGATTGAGATAATAACTCCTTGAGATATTTTTTATTGATTAGGTCTAGTTGAGTCTCTAGAAAGAATCTCGGAGTTGTCCATATAGATTTCTAATCGAAATATTGGGTGTTAGAGCATTGCTCGGTCGAACTCGCATGTGTTGCTATCTCAAGAATGTTTGTCAATAATAACGATCAAAACTATAAAGTCTTGATATTTAGTCTACTATAGCTACGGTCTCAGACTATGATAGAAAGTGTAGTTGAGCTCAAGTACTCCATGGAAATCATCATACAAGACGAAGGACTACTCAAGGAACCGGTGGATCTTCATCGACTAAAAGGTATGTGGAGACTTGAACTTATCTATCACTTAAAAGTCTATATACTCTATTCCTATCTTGAGACAAAAGTCGTATTACTATATAGACTAAGATTATACACATGTGATATTTCGAGTCGAGTATATCTCGCTTATCTATTTCTCGAAATATGTGTTTGTAAAGCTTTCGCTTTAGACAAGTTCGTATTTACATAGTGACGAAAGTCATGTTATGAAACAAACATTTTGGAAATCGCTCTGACGAAAAATAGTTTGTGAATAACAACTATATAACTGATAGACACATTTTTGTGTCTGAATTGTCCTCAGTGTCTCTATTGTTAGTGCTTGATTTTTGTACTTATTTTGGTGTTTTTATGTTTTTGTAGGTGTTTTTGGAGAAATACGCTTGTGCGGAAAAAGTTGCTCAAAAAGTGCTATTTGGACTCCCGGAGAAAATTGCTAAAGGCACCCTCAATTTGGATAAGGGCACCCCATCTGTTAAAGGCACCCGCTCCTCAGATTCAGGGCAATCATCTTCTTCACGTACAAATTAGAGTTTGCAGCTGCGAAAAATTCAGTGACAAGTTTGGACGTGTTTTTTGCCGAGTTTCTCTCGTATTTGACTTGGAGTAAGTCTATTACACCAAAACATGATTGGTATGAGACGTAAAACAGTGGGAGATTTCATGCACACACGTAAAACAGAGCAATATATTCTCGGGATATTCTGTGGAGGATTGGCGTGTGTTTACATCATGTTCAACGTAATCTGAGACGTATGCACAACCTGTTAATGCGTGGTTGAATGATTAGTGAAAGCTTCAGGCACAGACGAAGGCAAAAAGGGAAAGAAAATAACCTGAGAATATATTTTCTTTACTGCGAGTTATGGTGAATATTCGAGAATATTTGGAGGAGTTGTGAGTATATAAACGGGTCTTGGGAGTTTCAGAGGGGTTATGGAGAGTTAGGGGTGAAAACAGAGGTGTTTGGTGAGTTGTAGAGAAGAAATCAGAGGTTGCAGAGTCATTTCTGCTGCTGCTGCACCTCAAGAACACGAAGAACATTAGACAGTAAATAACTGTCGTTCATCTACAGTAACAACAACACATCGTTGGAGGGTCGTACATCTACAGTAACAGTGACATTTTCTATTTATCGTACACTGTAACAGATTATTTGTAACACTTAATACACGTTGCAAATTCCTGGTTTATTTGATATCTCTCCTTTTCATCATTTGTAAACACCTTTGAGCAATGAAATCATATTTTGAGCGTGTTTCCAACATGATGAGCTAGAACCCGTCAGTAGGACGACGGAGGAAGCTGTTTTCCAACCATGTGGTAATTCTATTTAATTTCTTTATGACTATTTACACTATTATAATCGATTTATGATTTGTCTTGATTATTTGTGATTTCGTTAGATGTCACATGCTTAGTCTTAGGTACTTTAGATGCGTCATGCTTGTGATTTACATATAATTCTTTATAAAATCTACCTTGGCAAAGATTTAGAGTCGATGTTTGCTATTTTATGAGCTTTAATTGTCCGGAATTAATAGTTCAACCACATGAATGTGAGAATTAGTGGAATTTCGAGTCCCAGTCATCTCTTCATCTCGTGACAATATTTTTATATATTTTTCTCTTATTTTAGTTTATTATTTCTTAAAATCAATCTTATCAAGTCCGAGTGAACGACAACCTTACTACCACTTTCTACAACATTATTGATTCACATCAATTTTTGGCGTCGCGGACGCGGACTTGTGTATATATTTGTTTTTAGGTTTTATCTTTATTTTTATTATTTTTGTTCTTCTTTACGCCTTTGGTATTTTTTTTGATTCTTTTCAGATTTGGAGCGAAGCTACAAGGAAATAAAAAGTGCTATAAAAGGAAAACATCGCCAAAGAAGGAAAGAAAAGAGGAGTCCAAGGAGTGAAGAAGATTTTGTACAAATTTATTTTATTTGGACTTTATTTTTATTTTATTTTTAGAAACTGTAAATAGGGTTTCACTGTTGTAATTTTTCTTTTTCTTTTTGGAAAATTTTTGGACTTTTGGATATTTTTTTAACCCTAAGGAAGGGTTATTTAAATATAAACTGCACAGGGAAGGACGAAGATTACGATATCGTATCGGCCCCTCGGTTTCGTACACTGACATAGGAGTCAGTGGCCCGAGTCGACTTCAACGGTTCATCCCCCATCTGGAACGGGAGGTAAGAATTCTAAACACCCGCGAATCCCCTGTCAGCGGGTTTACTGGATGATTTTGTAAGCATATATGTTGAGGTTTTGAAAACGATCGCTTTAATTTCCTAGTAAAGGGCAAGGACTGGCCATACGAGATAAGGGTTCGGATTTCATCACTGTTCTCTTCTTGCCCGCCTTAGGAAAACGATACCAAATGCGAACCCAAGCTTAAAACATTGACTAGAACGAGACCGATAGGGTAACGAGCTTAATAGGAAAATCGTTCGAAAAATATTGGTTACTCTTTAAAGCATACTTCGAAGTTCATGATGGTTTCTGTGAGTTGAATGCATGACTGCGCCGCCTTGTAATGCGGTGAGGCCTTGGGTATCAAAGCTCCACGTAGCTTCCCTCGCCTCTATTCAAATTACTTAAACTCGAATTGATTCCAGAGGGGTTTGCTTAAATTGTAATGAATTCCCTTTCGAAGGATTAGAATCTGGTCTAGAAACAATCTAAGTGGAGCCATCATGCTTTTTGTTTGCTAGAAATCAGTAGGTTTGTTTTGGTCGAGTCAACCTTGTTTGTGCTTGTGTAGAATTCCCTTGCAGTTAGGATGTCAAACTGGTATTAAAACAGCCAATACAATGATTATCCGACTGATTTTCAAAGTGGACATTACTTTGACCATAGTGTGAATAGTGGTTGGGAGCATCCACCTTTTCAAGGTAATGGTTCATACCATGGTGAGCCCAATTACTATTCGCATACCCAACAGTCTTATGAGCAAAACAATCCTTATATTTCTCTAGAAGAGGCTTTCAAGAGTCATTTCTTATTTGTGAAGGAAACCTTAAATATTCCAGACGAGTCCCCAGAGCCGTCAACTAGGATGTCTTTAGAAGAGACTCTTAAGCAATTTACTGAAAGTACAAATAGGATTGTTGAAAAACTTGCTCGAAATAATCTTAATTTCCAATAAAGTGTTTCCAATAATACCCTTGAAGATGAAGATAGTTATTTGCATAATCAAGATGACGAGGTTAGAATTGGTAACACTACTTTAGATGAGGTTCGATCATTTTCATGTTATTATAATGATGATTATGATGAGGATACTGTTGATGAAGAATCAAAAATATGTAGGCATAGTGATCAGGAATTTGTTACTCCACCTGAGCTTTACCATGATAATATTTCTAGTTCAAATCCAAATAATTTTAATAATTATTCACCTATTCTAAAGGACGAGGATTTGACTAGAGATACCACCGTTTTAGACGATGTAGTATTACCTTTTGATTACGAAGCCAATAATGGTTTAGAGGAACGAGTTTATTATGAGAATACTGTTTTAGAGTCCAATGATTTAAAAACTATAGTCTTAGACAAATAAAATGAACTCGTAGAGATGAGTGAGGATGTACCCGACTTAGAAGAATCAATTGACCATTTTCAGGAATCGTATAACCTTGAAATTAGGGAAGTTGTGACTAGTCTTTCTAGAGACATTGAAAACTCTAAGTTTGGGAGTGATTATCATTCTCCATGTGCTTTAACTCTTAAAAAGGTCCCTCACTTTGCACTTGATATATGTGCCTCAACCATTTTACAAGATTATCTTCATACACTTTGTCCTGAACCTAGTTGTGTCCATAAAGAAGTTCAGTTGTTAGAAAACCATATTCTGGTTGATGTGGTTAACCCAGGCTACAATACCACGATTAACTTTGTTTTCCCACCAAAAAACTTCCTTCCAATTGTGGGAACGTACAAGTTTCAGATGTGTCAATTATTAAGTTTTGAGATTAAACCTAATTACTTTAGGAGATTAGGATCGACACATTTGCTTAAGAATGACGACTATTATGGTCAACTGTGTGAGTCAAGTCTGATTGACTTAGAGAATCCCCAGTTATTTAGGTTATTGTTATGTGCTTCTAAGTTCTTAATTGAGTATTTCTAGACTATAGAACCTGATCTTCAGGATACTGCCTTTGAGGGAATCCAGCCGATGAAAACTTTTTATCTTGACCCTTTTATAGAGACTGAACCTGAACCACAACTAGATGTAGTTGTCTTAAACAAAAAAATAGATAAGGTTGTGTTGGATATCTTCCTGGTATGTTGCAGTTTCCTCTTCTTGTGGTTAGCACCTTTTGATCCAGATGACCCGCAATTATTCCGACTGCTGCTTTATAATTCTATGAGGTGACTAATTACATACGATGTCTGGCTGAAGACTTTAAATTTAGCACTTATTGGGAGGTAACCCATAATCATGCAACACGGTAATATCTTTCCTTAACTCTTTTACTTCAAGTGGTAACCGTTTTTCCTTGTTCATGCTTTTAATTTCATCTTTAGAACATTGAGAACAATGTTAGATTTAAGTTTGGGGGTATGGGAGAAACTTTTTATTTGCAATTTAAATAAAATAAACTCCAAAGTCTAGAAATTTATGCTTATTAAGGTTGGCACTAACCAATCTAAGTGGATGGAAACATTTTGGTTGTAGGAGTTGAGGAACCAATCTGATTAGATGGAAACATCTAAAGAGTCTATTCATAAAAGCACAGAGCTCAGGTGTTAGAAAAAGAAAACATGGTAGTTTTTCCATATCCTCGTGATGGAAACGTCGAAAGAATCCTGATCACTTTTTTATTTTTCTTTTTACCATTGCTAGGGTGAAATAAAGTGGCTGAAATACTAAAAAAAAAAAAAAAATTGAGACCAGACCACTAGACCAAAAGGAATAAATACAATAAAGTCGACCACTGGTACCCTTGTATATGCCAGCTGAGTTGACCTAGAGTTAGGATTATTGACCACTGGTCCCATTGTATATGCCAGTATGTTGATATTAGTCCAGACTAGTATCTCAGTCCATTAGGATAGGTTCACCTTAGCCAACATCATCCACGTTTTTCTCTTCTTAATCTATCCATGTGATTGGTTGACTCCGGTTTATGATTCCAGAAACTGTCTGAGTAGGGCTCTGTCACTTTATATGAATTTTAGTATGCTTGAGTGCAAACTAGTGTACATCAATTGGAATTTCGCATCAGGGTACTTCCTCATGTAGTCAATAAGTATGCCAACCAAGGAGATTCTTTAGTGCCTTCCAAGGTTCTGCGTAGATAGCTAGGGTCTGGAGTAAAGGTTTTGTGGGTACACCTCTGGTAAACCCTCCAGAGACAACACTCCGCCACTAGGGCCACCTAGCGGTTTAACGAATTGCTGCACGTGCCAAGTGTAGTCATTTTATTTTCTAGATTAGATTTTCTCGGGACTAGAAAATAATAAGTTTGGGGGTATTTGATAGACACATTTTTGTGTCTGAATTGTCCTCAGTGTCTCAATTGTTAGTGCTTGATTTTTGTACTTATTTTGGTGTTTTTATGTTTGTGTAGGTGTTTTTGGAGAAATACACTTGTGCGGAAAAAGTTTCTTAAAAAGTGCTATTTGGACTCCCGGAGAAAATTACTAAAGGCACCCTCAATTTGGATAAGGGCACCACATCTGTTAAAGGCACCCGCTCCTCGGATTCAGGGCAATCATCTTCTTCACGTACAAATTAGAGTTTGCAGCTGCGAAAAATTCAGTGACAAGTTTGGACGTGTTTTTTGCCGAGTTTCTCTCGTATTTGACTTGGAGTAAGTCTATTACACCAAAACAGGATTGGTATGAGACGTAAAACAGTGGGAGATTTCATGCACACACGTAAAACAGAGCAATATATTCTCGGGATATTCTGTGGAGGATTGGTGTGTGTTTACAACATGTTCAACGTAATCTGAGGTGTATGCACAACCTGTTAATGCGTGGTTGAATGATTAGTGAAAGCTTCAGGCACAGACGAAGGCAAAAAGGGAAAGAAAATAACCCGAGAATATATTTTCTTTACTGCGAGTTATGGTGAAGATTCGAGAATATTTGGAGGATCTGTGAGTATATAAACGGGTCTTGGGAGTTTCAGAGGGGTTATGGAGAGTTAGGGGTGAAAACAGAGGTGTTTGGTGAGTTGTAGAGAAGAAATCGGAGGTTGCAGAGTCATTTTTGTTGCTGCTGCACCTCAAGAACACGAAGAACATAAGACAACAAATAACTGTCGTTCATCTATAGTAACAACATCACATCGTTGGAGGGTCGTACATCTACAGTAACAGTGACATTTTCTGTTTATCGTACACTGTAACAGATTGTTTGTAACACTTAATACGCGTTGCAAATTCCTGGTTTATTTGATATCTCTCCTTTTCATCATTTGTAAACACCTTTGAGCAATGAAATAATATTTTGAGCGTGTTTCCAACATGATGATCTAGAACCCGTCACTGGGACGACGGAGGAAGATGTTTTCCAACCATGTGGTAATTCTATTTAATTTATTTATGACTATTTGCACTATTATAATCGATTTATGATTTGTCTTGATTATTTGTGATTTCGTTAGATGTCGCATGCTTAGTCTTAGGTACTTTAGATGCGTCATGCTTGTGATTTACATATAATTCTTTATAAAATATAACTTGGCAAAGATTTAGAGTCGATGTTTGCTATTTTATGAGCTTTAATAGTCCGGAATTAATGATTCAACCGCATGAATGTGAGAATTGGTGGAATCCCGAGTCCCAGTCATCTCTTCATCCTGTGACAATATTTTTATATATTTTTTCTCTTATTTTAGTTTATTATTTCTTAAAATCAATCTTATCAAGTCCGAGTGAACGACAACCTTACTACCACTTTCTACAACATTGTTGATTCACATCAATAACGCCCTATGAGAATATTTCAATGATTGAAATGAGAGTTTAGACATTATAACCATTGGAGGATCACTAGTGGAAAATGGAAGTTAAACCACTGCCAAGACAAGAGGTATTATCATCAAAAACGACTGTTTTTCTCAGTTGGAATCTGGGAGTGGTTTTTTCCAAAACGACTGTGTCTCATAGAAGTTGAAATCTTTAAAAATACGACTTTCTCTGACAGTCAATTGATAACACTGACATTCACAGTGGTTTCTAAAGTTTTAAATTAGAAAATATAAAAGTTAATCGCCAGTTTTGAGAAGTGGTTTTATATGGGATGAATACTTTTTAAAAATCTGATTCATCTGAATCCCAGTCTGACTATTTTTTCATCTGACTGGTCTGAAATTTGAAATTCATTATAATTTAGAAAATATGATTCACAACTTATTTCTTACTGGCATAAAATTTGAAATTCACAAAACTGAACTTTAATGTTCATTTGATAACAAAACATTCACCATTCAATCCAAATTCAAAATTTGTTTACAATAGTAACTCGATTACATAAATCTGCAAAAAAAAAACAAAACAAAAAAACTAGCAATTAACAACAACAAAAGATGACAGGGAATCTACTCCACACCATCAAATTTTTGGATGTAAAATATCCTATTACCAACTCATGAAGAACTTGAGATCTTAATACAAAACATACACTGAACTGGTAGAGGTCTTGGGAGAAAATCCAGAAACTTCACCAATTTAGATCCTTACCCAGTAGACTTACCCATCTTCTTGAATTAACCTCGTAATCTTAAACTCGATTACATATAATAAAATCAAAATAGAGATAACAACAATGCTGAATACAAGAAGAGTTCCGAAGCAGAATTGTGATGGAATCAACACTTAACAGTAAGAAAGGAAAAATACAAACTAACACAGATGTTGCATACCTTAATACATTCTTTTCCTGTATGTTCATCCTCAACCACGATAGCATCCATAAATCTACCCATGGAAACAGTAACAGCAAGGTTATACTTGACTTGGGTAGGTCTACAAAGATCAGTTATGCGCCCATGGACTCCAGGAAAAAGGCGCTTGAGAGTCCCGACTGCTTGAGACAATCTTACATCGCGTTCATTTTCGTACTTATCGGCCTTTAAATCACGCAACTTTTTTTCTACTTCACTAATTTTTACCTTCAATGATTTATATTTATTCTGAGTGAAAAGATATATTCTAACTACAACAGAAGTCCTAACAAATCTATAGAGAAAAGAAAGAGACAAGTGATATATTCTTAGCAACTTATTTTTTTTTACTTTACAGGTGGGTGCACAATACTTCGGGTCATGCAACCATGAAAAGTTGTATGACCAACTAAACCATCCCTAGACCAAGCAAAACAAAGGCCCGCATAACGGGGGGAGTATGTGCATTCACCGTAAGAAGGTGCACAGAGTATAGTATAATAATACCAGGTCATCTGAAATAAAGGAGAGTGGCGATGTTAACTAACTTGGATTCCCGATGTTCATCTTGCATCTGAAATAAAGGTTGGTCTATCCCAGCGTTACAAAGCACAGCAGTAACGCACATACATGTCTAAGAATATAAAATATAGAACTGGACAAATGAATGGGACTGCAACAAATAAGCAATTGCCAACTTTGCATAAAATTTATAAAACACTAACTTACATCCTTGTTACAGGTGGCTCACAAGGTGGAAAATTATTGTCAGCGTCCTTCCGGCAAGGTGTGTAAGCATGCGAAATTTCTGTACTTTCAACATCCACAACCTGAACAACCATAAAAAATGAATTAGAACAAGCTTTAAATATTATCTCTTGTTAGGTAATGAGCACAAATTTTTTCTCAGCAACAACAAAAGGCCTAAGCACGCAAAAATTAACATAAAAAGACGGAAGAGATAAAATTTATTTTAAATGCTTACGTAAATCTTTCTATCATGTCCTGCAATAATCAACTTCGAAGAATCGGCACTGAAATCCATTGAATGCACAAATGGAAGTTTACGAGATAACTTTTTTTTAGTAATGGAAGCCTTTTTTTCCAGCTTTTGAATATTAAAAAAGGTTAGGTTTCTCATGGTCGTAGTATGCAAACAACAATCTACTACAAGATATGGCACTGCATATTATCTTCGATCGGCTCTTAATGCTAGTAAGCAGCGATGTGATTGCGCTCCCTTTAGAGACCATGCCACTCTTTGAGTGAACAAGTGAAACACCCAAAGAGTTGGAGCACGGCATCAGAACTACACAGGAGTTAACTCTAAATTTCTAATACCTACTAAATTTTCAGATTGTTTCATTAAATTTCTGTGTTTAATCTTAATTTAAACTTTTTTTTTCCTGACGTAGTGGAAATCAACGTATTTATACCCTCGAGCTTAAGCATTGAATCTTAAAACTGTTGGTGAACATTGAGAAAAGGTAATGTGCTGGGAGAGCAGAAGTTCCAGTTGGGCACACTTAAGTCCCCTTCAGCAACGACCCAAGTGAGAGACCTTGATGCAAATTTACAGCTAAGTTTGGAGCTATAAACTGATTGTTGACCATTACCTGACCATCATAACCAGCACAAAATACTTTATTATAACTAGGAGAAGGTTCCAAAGCATTGACATCACCCTTGTGGCAAGAATGTGCCTGCAAAAGTGTTCCTTGTTCACCATCCCAAAACTGAATTCACTGCCAGTACTATCTCCACTAACCAGAGTACCAGACCTAAAAGGATTAAAAAAAATACAATGATTAACCACTACAACTCAAAACCAAACAACATAAGTACATGATTGAGTAGTTAAGATCTAGTAGCATCATGTTCACTATTGACAATGGAGAAAATAAGGTAATAGAACATCCCAGAAATATAACTTATTAACAGGATATGATGAATTGTGATCCGAGACTATAACTTAAAACAGATATACAATACTAATCTTTATCTAATGCCTGAACCCACACAAGTATCAAATATTAACTTCTATGGAATTCAAGGAAACAAAACGATTATCTAAAAACAACAACAACAACTTCTAATTACTAACCCACACAAGTATCAAACAGACTAGTCTTTTATCGATCTAACCATCGACCCATTTAATATCCATTCCATCTTCAATTCAACCATCACCTTATCAATTTAAAGTGATCACCACCCATTTATCTGATCTAATCAATTCAACAACAACAACTACTAATTACTAACCCAGGATTCAATTCCAAAATTTCTCAGATCCAACATCATCTTGAGCACCAAGACGAATTTCATTGAAGAAGATATGATGAACATTCAATAGACAAATAAATAAGAGTGAAATCGTACCTTCAATCTCAAAATAAGAACACCCAAAATCCCCTTTTCGATTATTCTCAAATCCCAACTGGAATTGACCAACTCAATGGTTCATAACCAACACCTTTCTTTCAATCGGAAATTTATATTAGGATTCATGATTTCGAAACCCATGATGAAATTAGAGAAAACAAACCATGATCTACAAACTTCTTGACTACTTGAGGAGTTCCGTTGAGGGTAAAACTAGATAAGGAAACATCTAACTGCAAAAACGAGAGAAGATGAAGAGAAATTAGATTGTTAATAATACAAAAAGTATATCAAATTCATCAAATAAGAACATTATTGATATTACCCTGATGATTTCAGGAGAAAAGAAACTAGATCTAGGATAATAAAATTTTGCCATTAATTTCTGCTGATAAATTAGTTTTGATTTTGATATAGGGATTATGATGAAGCTAATATTTTTGAAAGTGAGTTCGATCTGTGATGTGAAGTGAGGTTCGTCTTTGATTTATAATTAATGAGAAACAAACTAGTTTTTTTTTTTTTGAGGATTTATTGAATTTGAGCATGAGAACGAAATAATAAGAAACCTTGAGAAAATTGAACTGTTATGGTGATGAAAGTACAGAGTTATCGATTTTGGGATGAAGAAGATGGGGATATTTTGCCCAAGAAGGGATCTTGTTCTGTGAATGAGTGAAGGTACCGAAGAGAGAAGCGTGTGGGTATTAATGCCTGGAACCGGGTGCTATAAAAACTAGTTTCTCCCAAAGTCATTCTTTTACTCGATAAAATAGTCATAGTTTATTATAAAAATATACCTTTATAAAACAACTGTGAATGCAAAAGGTTCAATTTTTTTCAGGAAAACAACCGTGTCTCACAGCACCTATAGTTACCACCAGCCCAAGGAAGTCATTTTATTAAACCCCAGGAAGTTGTTTAAAACCCATTATCCACTAGTGGATATAAGCATTGTTGTGGCAACACATATATGTATAAGTCCTTATTGCTTGAACCGAATTTTGCGAAATTTGTTGATCAAGTGAAATCGGAGTAGTGCGTGAGCTCAGACCGCGAACTCAACATACAAACTCAGTCCGTGAAACCAGTCCGCAAAATGGCGTAAGTTCTCGAACCCGAGAATTTCTGCTGGAGTTTGTGAACTCCGCCTGGGAACTTAAGTCCGCGAACCCAGTCCGCGAACTTGAGTAGATTATGTCCAAAAACGATGTTTGTGAACTTATATTAATAAACTAAGGAATGCTATTGCAAACCGTGGATTTATAGTTCATGAATCGATTCGAGTGAATCACATCATTTTTGCTTCAATTGTGTCTTGTGTAGTACATAAAGATCTAAGCAATTGAACAACTCTCTAACTAGTTCATTTGAGTCATTTGGACTAAATATTTGGTTAACTATTGTTAAAACAACTAATGTACAAGTTTGGGTACGGTTTTCACAAGCCTACAAATGTGCATTTCATGTGTGTATAACAAGCTATGTTTTCGATCTAACGGTTGATAAATATTAGCTTGAATCTAATCAGGTTTTCATCTAACAGTGAATATTGAATGCTTTGTTACTAAGATAACATTGATTGCAAACCATGATTTGAGAGACTATATAAGGGAAACTTAAGCAATCACATATGGTTGATATGAAAGTTATCATACAACTAACCATTTGGTTAACTATTGTTGAACCAACTAATGTACAAGTTTGGGTACGGTTTTCACAAGCCTACAAATGTGCATTTCATGTGTGTGTAACAAGTTATGTTTTGGATCTAACGGTTGATAAATATTATCTTGAATCTAATCAGGTTTTCATCTAACGGTGAATATTGAATGCTTTGTTACTAAGCTAACATTGATTGCAAACCATGATTTGAGAGACTATATAAGGGAGAACTCTAGCAACTGGAAAAACTAATCCCCACACATTCTGTGTGATACTAGTTTTCTAAGCTAGAGTCGATTCTCCTTTAACCTTTGGTTTTCTTCTTATAAAAGCAGGTGTTGATGGTGGTTTTTAGCTTATGGGTAAAATCGTAAAACTCTAGTCAGACAGTGACGTCACATAACTTGAGTAATAATGTCCAAACCAAGCACATTTAATGAACTCTTTAATTTATCTGCGAGAAAATTACCAGAGTACCTTTTTTTAATGCTGATTAGGGTTTCGACATACCAAAACCCTAATTCTCACACCGCATGTGCCAATGGCTAACCATGCCAGCCACACCTACCGCACCAAGGCATGCCCACCATGCTATCCACACCCATGTGCCAATGGAAAACCATGCCAGCCATACCTATCGCGCCAAGGCATGCCAACCATGCTAGCCACACCCATGTGCCAATGGAAAACCATGCCATCCACACCTACCGCGCCAAGGCATGCCAACCATGGTAGTCACACCCCAGTGCCAATGGAAAACCATGCCAGCCACACCTACCGCGCCAAGGCATGCCAACCATGCTAGCCACACCCTAGTGCCAATGGAAAACCATGCCATCCACACCTACCGCATCAAGGTATTCCAACCATGCTAGCCGCACCCCTATGGCAATGGCAAACCATACCAACCACACATATTGTGCCAAGGCATGCCAACCATGCTAGCCGCACCTATGTGCCAATGGAAAACCATGCCAGCCACACCTACCGTTCCATGCCAAACGCACCTTGCCATGGACCCATGCCAACCTAGCCATGCCACCTTGCTGGCCTTCCCTATGCGGATACCTAAACAAAGGCGTGCGATAATCAATGGTCGCCCTTCAATCCCAGGAGCAAATCCTAGCCATACGAGGTTACCAAACGACCTTTGGCCCCTAGATTGGTCACGAACCTAGCTTAGTCACGCCAACCCTTAGCCCCACATGCCAAGCCAAACCGCACCTAGCCATGCTAGCCACACAATGTGCCCATGGAAAACCCTTGGCCCCACATGCTAATCCAAACCGCACCTAGCCAAGCTAGACACGCCATGCGCCCATGGAAAACCCTTGGCCCCACATGCCAAGCCAAACCGTACCTAGCCAAGCTAGCCGCACCATGCACCCATGGCAAACCCTTGGCCCCTTCATGCCAAGCCAAACATGCCTTTCCTTGTCCCTAGCCAAGCTAACTGCACCATGTGCCCATGGAAAACCCTTGGCCCCGCCATGCCAACAGCATGCCAACCCAGTCGCGTTAGCATACTGGCCTTCCCTACGTAGCTACCAAAACGAAGGCGTGCGACAATCAACGGTCCCCCTTCAATCCTAGGAGAAAATCCTAGCCATCCAAGGTTACCATACAACACATGGTAACCTTTGGCCCAAAAACCTAAGTTTGGCCATGCCAAACCATGCCATGCTAACGACATGCCAACCCAGACGCGCCACCATGCTGGACTTCCCTTGATAAGTGCTTAATTTACATGATTTAGTGTCCATTCCATACTTGTTTTAGCTATATTTCTTGCATATTATCCTTGTATTACTCTTGTTTTGTGTTTTATTTGTTTCTTTAGGAGAATCAACTGAAATCAATGAAAATGGAGTTAAAAGGAGCTAAGAAGAGGAAAGGAGTTCATTCTCACATGAAACGAAGGATTTGGAAGGCTCAAAGACAACTCTTGGATACAAGTTCCAGGAAGATTTACGGCTGGTAAAAGCTTCTCAAAACCCAACCGTAAAATAGATGAATTTCCAATACAAGTTCCAGGAAAATTTACGGCTAGGTCTAACCCAACCGTAAAATTGAGTGAAGATATATGAAGATTTGGGAATTTCTATGTTGTAGAGGACGACGATACGAGTACAACCCAAAAATAATGAGGTAAATCGGACATCGTATGAAGAAGTTATAGCCGAAATGGTGAAGAACAAAAAGTTATAAGAAGAATTAAGGCCAGGTCCAAAAGAATCGAACCCAACCGTAATTATGGGATTTTCAACATTATTTTCTGGCCAGAATTTAGGCTGGGTGGAACCCAACCGTAACTCTGGTGATTTTTGGCAAATTTTGATGGTTAGATTTACGGTTGGATTGATGTTAACCAACCCAACCGTAACTAAGGGTATTTGGCACGTGAGTGAGACTACAAATCGAAGAAAACATGGGCCCGAAAGGATTTTAAAGACCTTATTTCGTGTGAACTATATAAAGACACCTCCAAAACATTAAGAAGTCATCTTTTAATCTTTTATCAAGCCATTGGAGAGAAGAACTCAAGAGAAGAAAAGATAGGGTTTTGGAGCGATTCATCACCGTAACTATTTCTTTATCATTTTATTATATGAAACTCATGGGTTTTGTTAGTACCATGAGTAGCTAAACTTCTTAGTGATTGGGGATGAATTCTAAGTTCTAGACATTATTTGATTTACTATATAAATTTATTTTGAAGTTCTTCACATGATTATCGATTGTTTATACTAATTAGAATATTTATGATTAATTGATAGATTGTTTAGGTGGCCAACTGAATTAATTTGTTGATTCAATCAAATGCTAGTATTGATTTAGGAGATAAGTAATAGTCGAATAATTCGTACAAAAGTAGAGAACACAAGGCCTTGCAGAGGGATTCTGTGTAGTGATTATGTATATAAACAACACTAGAAAGTGGACCTTGAGCTAAGAGTCTAACTACTAGGATCAATCTATAATTCACAAAAGATAAAGCATTCGACCAAATTACACCTTTAGTGAGATACTACTAGGTGGTTTCGAAGAATAGAATCTGGTATTGGAGAGCTTCCATACCCAGTGATATAAGGAATTTAGGGGATAACACTGAGCTAGATGTTATTCCACGGTTGGTAATAATTTGTGATTAATTGTATTAATGGATGAATATAATAATTTGATGACAGTTTAGTAACGAAGAAGGATTCCCTGATCATATTTCTCTCCATTGCTTGCAACTTAATTATTTTTAATTGCTTTGATTTTACTTTGAATCTAAAACAAAAAACCCCATTGTGACACTTTTGACAACTAAATCTCCCTGCTCTTCGTATGAACGATCCTTACTTCCATTATATTACCAGTTATTTGTGTGGAAATAAGTAATTTAATTTGAGTGCACCTACGACATGCATCAACTTTTGGCGTCGCTGCCGGGGAGCAGTCAGTAGCTTTAGTTGTTATTTCTTTCTGTTTTATTTTTGTTTTTAGTCTTATTTTTAGTTTTTGATTTAGCTACTGAGAATTTTATTTCAGGTACTTAATCTCTGGCATCGAAGGATTGGAATTACCAGAGGTGTGTAATTCAAACTCGCAAGGGAATGGTACTACAATCACGTCCAAAGTTGCAAGAAGAACCTTCTACATCAACAATGGTAGGCGGTAACAATAATCCACCACCACCTCCACCTCCACCTCCGGAAAGAAAGTTAGGAGAGTTGACATCTCCATGCTTAGATTCTCAACCACTGTGCATTACAATCAATGAACCAGTGAAGCTGAAGTCGAATCTACTTAATCATTTACCAAAGTTTAAGGGATATCCAGGTAAAAATCCAAATCGACACCTTCAACAGTTCCAGAACACAATGACAAGTCTGAGGCATGCAACCGAAGACAGAGATATGGCTATGCTACAAGACTTTCCATTCTTATTGACAAACTTAGCAGAAGAGTGGTTGTATTGTCTTCCTTCATGGAGTGTTACAACATGGAATGCCATGAAAAATCTATTTCTGGAGAAATATTTTCCTGCTGCTTCCAAAGCGGCATCCGTTCGCAAGGAGATTAGTTGCATTCTACAGATGTCTGGGGAGTCTCTATATGAATATTGTGAAAGGTATAAGAGGTTGTTGGCAAGCTTCCCACACCATAATATATCCTCAACACTTATCATTCAATACTTCTATGAAGTATTACTTCCCGAACAGAGGAATTTGATTGATGCAGTTGCCGGTGGTTCACTTACTGAGAAGATAATCTCGCAGGCAACCAGTTTGATTGAGAGCATGGCTTCCAATTCTCAACAATTCTATACCAGAAACGACTTTAATATCAGAAGAGTTAGTGAGATAGGGGAATCTGCACAATCAGAGCAACAAATGAACAACATAGAGAAGGTGGTACAACGAATGGCAGCTGTGATTAATCCTACTTATCAATAAGAGTCTGAACAGGTGAATGTTGTGTTCCCTAATCAGAGGCCAATGTATGATCCCTACTCTAATACTTATAATCCAGGTTGGAAAGATCACCCAAATTTTAGTTATGAAAATTAGCAAGATGCATATCCTAATCCTTATAGGCGACAAAGTGGTTTTCAACAACCACAGTTCCGACCACAACCTCCACCTCAGCCTCAACAGCAGAATCAGAGTTCTAGGTTAGAGGAGATGATGAAAATGATGATGCAAAAGCAAGATGCAAATGCTCAGCGTCAAGATACAATTCTGCAGAAACAAGATATGGCTATAAAGGACTTGCAAATCCAAATGGGACAATTGGCTACATACATGAATGAAATAAAGGCACAGAATTCGACAAAGTTACCATCACAGCCTTTTGTGAATCCAAGAGTGAATGTCTATGTTGTACCTCTAAGAAGTGGGAAGCAAACTGAAGAGCCACAACAACAAAAATAGGTTAGTAACGACATTGAAAAGTAAGTAGAGGAGGAAATCGTCCCAAAGGAAAATCCAACCTCAAATGGCTAACCTAAGGATACAGTTCCTACCTTTACCACACCACCTCCTTTCCCTAGACATTTTTCCAAATCAAAGAAGCAAGCTCAAGATAAGGAGATCATGGACATTTTCAGCAAAATACAAATTAACATCCCAATTATTGAGGCCATCAGAACCGTACCCAGGTATGCTAAGGTTTTGAAGGATTTGTGCACAAGGAAGGATAGGTTGATTGCTAATGAGATTACTCAGGTGGGCGAAAGTGCCATAGCTATGCTATTGAAGAAGATGCCTGCAAAGTGTGAAGATCCTGTGGGTTTCACCGTGCCAGTCACTATTGGTACCAAGAGGTTTGAGCGTGCTTTGCTTGATTTGGGAGCATCCATAAGTGTTACGTCAGCCGATGTTTATGATTATTTGAATCTTGGACCTTTGAAAGAGGCGAAGATTACTATTCAATTGGTAAACAAGTCCAATATATATCCTAAGGGAGTCATGGAGGACGTGTTAGTTCAAGTGAATCATTTAATCTTTCCGGTTGATTTTTACATTGTGGATATGCATAATGGAGATAATTGTTCATCTACTTCGTTACTTCTTGGGAGACCGTTTATGAAAACAACAAAGACGAAGATTTATGTGGACAATGGTACACTCACTATAGAATTTGATAAGGAGGTTATACGCTTCAATATTTTTGAAGCTATGCGTTATCCTAGTGATGTGCACTCCACTTTCTCTGTTGATGTTATTGGTTCGTTGGCACAAAAGATGTTTGATTTGAACAAAGAAGATGAACTTGAATCTGTGCTACAAAATAACATTGATTTGGACGTCCATGGCATTCCTAACTTGGATGTTGATATTTCCAAGGAGTTTGTTGAGACATGTGGTGCTTTAATGGCATCACAAGAATTTAAAACAGGTAATATTTCATATATCTCTTTACCTATTACTGATGAAGTTCCTTTACCTTATGTTGTGCAGGAACCTAAATTAGAGCTGAAACCTCTACCTGATCACTTAAAGTATGCTTACTTGGGTGATGGGGAAGAGATTCGAGTCATTATTGCAAAGAATCTCACAGTAATACAGGAAGAACGCCTTCTTCGGGTTCTGAAAGAGCACAAAAGGTATATTGGTTGGACAATTGCTGATATCAAAGGCATTAGTCCATCCATGTGTATGCATAGAATCCTTATGGAAGATGATGTAAAGCCAGTACGTGATGCTCAACGTAGGCTTAACCCCCCAATGATGGAGGTCGTGAAGAAAGAGATCCTCAAATTACTGAGTATGGAGGTGTTTTACCCAATTTCTGACAGCAAATGGGTTAGTCCGGTGCAAGTGGTGCCTAAGAAATCAGGTGTCACTGTTGTTATAAATCAAGATGATGAACTCGTTCCTATAAGAGTTCAAAAATGATGGCGAGTGTGCATAGACTATAGAAAGCTCAATTCGGCTACCCGCAAGGATCACTTTCCTTTGCATTTCATTGATCATATGTTAGATAGGTTAGCGGGACATTTTTATTATTTCTTTTTGGATGGTTATTCGGGCTACAATCAAATTTTTATTGCACCAGAGGATCAAGAGAATACAACTTTTACTTGTCCTTTCGGTACATTTGCATATAGAAGAATGCCATTTGGTCTTTGCAATGCGCCTGCCACTTTTAAGAGATGTATGGTTAGTATATTTTATGATTACGTGGATAACATCATTGAGGTATTTATGGACGACTTTAGTGTTTATGGCAATTCATTTGATATTTGTTTAAATAATCTTGAACTTGTGCTTAAAATATGTATAGACACTAATTTGGTTTTAAACTGGGAGAAATGTCACTTTATGGTAGACCATGGAATTGTACTTGGCCACATCGTTTCCTCTCAAGGTCTCGAAGTGGACAAGGCAAAGATAGACTTGGTTAGGAACTTACAATATCCCACTTCGGTGAGGGAAATTCGCTCGTTTCTTGGTCATGCAGGTTTTTATAGGAGGTTTATCAAAGATTTCTCCAAAATCTCAATGCCAATGTGCAAATTATTGCAAAAGGAGGTTGCCTTTAATTTCAACCAGGAGTGCAAGGATGCATTTAATAAATTGAAGGAATTGTTGACTACTGCACCAATTATTAAGTCACCTGACTGGAATTTTCCGTTTGAGTTAATGTGTGATGCAAGTGATTATGCAGTCGGAGCTGTTTTGGGTCAAAAAGTAGATAAGAGGTCGCATGTGATTTATTATGCATCAAGGACCCTAAACGATGCTCAAATCAACTATTCTACTACTGAGAAAGAGTTACTGGCTACAATATTGGCATTGGAAAAATTTAGAGCTTATTTGGTGGGTGCCAATGTGATTGTATATTCTGATCATGCAGCACTACGGTACCTATTGAAAAAGAAGGAGGCTAATCCAAGACTCATTTGTTGGATTCTTTTTCTACAAGAATTCAATATGAAAATCAGAGATAAGAAAGGTGTTGAGAATATAGTTGATGATCATCTTAGTAGACTTGTTGTTTTCGAAGAAGAACTTCCCTTACAGGATCGTTTTCCAGACGAACAACTTTTCTCAATTGAAGAATCAACACCTTGGTATGCTCATATAGTGAACTATTTGGTTACAAGGCAAGTACCTAGTACTATGTCTAATTTTCAAAAGCTAAAGCTTAAGAAAATAATCAAGCAGTATGTGTGAGATGAGCCCTACTTATGGAAATATGGTGCTGATCAATTTATCCGCAGGTACGTACCAAACTCTGAATTTCAGTCAATACTATCTTTTTGTCGTTCTTATGCTTGTGGTGGTCACTTTGGTGCAAAACGTACCGCTCTCAAAGTCCTTGAGAGTGGCTTTTATTGGCCAACCCTATTTGAGGATGCATATGCTTTTTGCAAAGATTGTGATAGATGTCAACGAACGGGCAATCTAGGTGCTCGAAATCAAATGCCACTCAATCTTATTCTCACTGTCGAGATTTTTGATGTGTGGCATTGATTTTATGGGTCCTTTTGTTAATTCGAATGGAAAATTTTATATACTTCTTGTTGTGGATTATGTTTCAAAATGGGTGGAAGCTAAAGCCACCCCTACTAATGATTCTCAAGTTGTTTTCGAGTTTGTGAAGGAATATATTTTCTCTAGACATGGTACACCAAGAGTGGTTATCAGTGATGGAGGCTCGCACTTCAAGAAATCCTTTCATTCTCTTCTCAAGAAGTACAACATTACACAAAAGATTGGTACGCTGTATCACCCACAAACTAGTGGGCAAGATGAAATTTCAAATCGTGAGATTAATTCCATCCTTGATAAAACCGTTAACACTACACAGAAGGATTGGAATTATAGACTTAACGATGCACTTTGGGCGTATAGAACAGCATATAAGACACCGATTGGTATGTCTCCATATCGGTTGGTTTATGGAAAAGCTTGTCATCTCCCAATTGAACTTGATCATAAGGCTTATTGGGCGGTAAAGATGTGCAACATAGAGTATGATAAAGCGGGGAAACATAGGCAACTACAAATCAATGAGCTAGAGGAGATACGTAATGATGCTTACGAGAGTTCTCGTATATATAAGGAAAATACTAAGCTTTTCTATGACAAGATGATTTCTCGGAAGAATTTTGTTGTGGGACAGAAAGTTCTTTTATTTCATTCTCGTCTTAAGTTATTTCCTGGTAAGCTAAGGTCCAGATGGATTGGACCATATGTTGTTACTAATATTTATTCTCATGGTGCAGTTGATATCACTAGTCTTAGAGATGGGACTATTTCTAATGTAAACATCCATAGATTGAAGCCATATTATGAAAACATCGCTTATGTGAATGTGGATGAGATAGAGCTTCAAGATTTGCTCACTCTGGAGGAGTAGCATAAGGAGTGCCAAGTCGGGCTGAGGACGTAAAACTAAGCGCTAAATGGGAGGCAACCCATCGGTTTTGTATCTCTATATTTTGTATTTTATTTTTCTTAGGTTTTCATATCATATTTTCATCCCATGTTTAATTTCATTGAGTCCGGAATCTATTTTAGAAGAAAATTATGACGAATACCTTTTTGTAAGAAAATTTAGACTGCGCATAGTTCAGTCCAGAGACCATAACTGTCAGACTGTTTATCGAAACACTGTTCCCTTTTGATACTTTGTAGAAAACACGTAGATGAACAACGTTTGTGAAATGGAGTTTTTCGAAATTCCTTAACAATTTGCACAGTGTTTGCGTTTTATCTTCTGTTACGTCAGAATTCAGAACTTTCGGCTTTACACATTGAGGACAATGTGAAGTTTAAGTGTGGGGGAGTATTTTGCATATAGATTTTTCAAAATTTTGCATAAAAAACCTCCAACTTTTAGAGATTTTAGAGTCACTAGCATACTTCTAGGTATGTTTACATAGAGATTCTGACCGACATAACTGAACTTGGAAGTGTTAGAGAACTACATTCGGATTTCTTACGAATTGGAGTGTTAAATAATGGATTTAATCATGCCGGTGATGCAAATTATGAGAAGACAGAAATGCATTATTAGAGACTACCCATTTTCATATCAACCAAGGCACCAGACCAAATTTTATTTGTAGCTGACTAAAGAGATTTCTTTTGAGTGTGTGTCACCGTACGTTAATTCCGGTTAGAATGGTGAGCTACCCAACCTCCTACCAATAGAATCACTACTCTTTGATCTCTTGAGTGCTAATTTTGTCAATCATGATGGTGACATATATAGATGAAAACCACCTTCTTGTAGTTTATTCCAAGGCACCAGACCAAATTTTCTTTGTAGCTGACTAAAGAGCTTTCTTTTGAGTGTGTGTCACCGTAAGTTAATTCCGGGTAGAATGGTGAGCTACCAAATCTCCCACCAATAGAAGCACTACTCTTTGATCTCTTGAGTGCTAATTTTGTCAATCATGAGGGTGACGTCTATAGATGAAAACCACCTTCTTGTAGTTTGATTTGCAGTTAGCACCATTCTCTCTCGCCAACAATAGGTCCATAGAAACACATCATCATTAACAATGGAGCGACATCAAAAATCTACAAAGAAAGTTGAAGACATTTGAGGTTTACAAGCAACAATACAAGGACGAGCAAATTTCATATCCAAGTAAAGCAACATACAATGAGCAGATTTTTAAATACATGTTGAAGACTTACACATAAGGAGCGGAATTTTATATCAAAGTATGAAGACTTATTTACAAGAGTGAAGAAAATTAAAATATGAGAGTTATTGAAGTTTATGATACGAAGGCATTACAAGTTATTAAGATCAAAGTGGTAACGTACTTCTTTCATGGCCATGTTAATTTTATTTCATTTTTTTTATTGTTTTAGTTGCAATCTCTTAAAAAATAAAATAAAAATGTATATACAAAGAGATTTGCATTTAGGTTGTTATTTGTTCAATAAGGCCATGTGGAAGAAAAATATATAAAGAAGTTTCTAGCAACAAGGAATTGAGGAAAAGAGTAAAAATTGTCGAAGTTCTACAAGTTCAAGAGTTTATCATCAACAGTTGAAGACCGAAGACCAAGATGAAGAAGACGAGCCGAAGGAAGGAAGACGTTTATATTGGATGTTGTGAGAGTGGTGCTTTAATCATTGCAATCAGATGTGAATGTGGTAAGTACTCCCATCCTTGTTATAGTGGTTGATTTCCTTTCTTAGAGATCATCAGAAAAATATCTTTATTTTCCACGATTTTGTGGAGTCTCCAGAAATAATTCGGAGGGTTTCCTTTCCACCATTAAACGTGTGTAGGATTCTCTCTTCATTCCTACCTGCACACATGTGAGACCCATAAAAAGCCACTTATTGAGTGCAATAATCATAAAATCATTTTAAGTGAGGCAGAAGTCTAGGCGAAATGCTTATTGATCGCTTTCAAACACGCATTTTTCTCATTATGGTGTGGCTATTTCTCACTCAAGATTAAAGAATGAATATGTTCTTTGGTATTTCTAACTTCTTATTACTAGCATGCATAAATTATATGTCTTCGTAGCTCTTTGGATGCTTGGGAAGCTGGAATGCTTTGAAGTTGGAGTAGGTTTTGTGGGAATACCTCGCGTAAGCCCTCACGAGACTATAACTCATCCACTAGGGACACCTAGGGGTTTAAAGGCCTGTTATTCATGCTAAGAGTAACTGTACCCTCGGCGACATGGAGTTGTTGTATTTTAGATAGTTTGCTCGAGGACTAGCAAAAGATAAGTGTGAGGGAATTTGATAAGTGCTTAATTTACATGATTTCGTGTCCATTCCATACTTGTTTTAGATATATTTCTTGCATATTATCCTTGTATTACTCTTGTTTTGTGTTTTATTTGTTTCTTTAGGAGAATCATCTGAAATCAATGAATATGGAGTTAAAAGGAGCTAAGAAGAGGAAAGGAGTTCATTCCCGCATGAAACGAAGGAGTTGGAAGGCTCAAAGACAACTCTTGGATACAAGTTCCAGGAAGATTTACGGCTGGTAAAAGCTTCTCAAAACCCAACCGTAAAATAGATGAATTTCCAATACAAGTTCCAGGAAAATTTACGGCTAGGTCCAACCCAACCATAAAATTGAGTGAAGATATATGAAGATTTGGGCATTTCTATGTTGTAGAGGACGACGATAAGAGTACAACCCAAAAATAATAAGGTAAATCGGACATCGTATGAAGAAGTTATAGCCGAAATGGTGAAGAACAAAAAGTTACAGGAAGAATTACGTCCAGGTCCAAAAGACTCGAACCCAACCGTAATTCTGGGATTTATTTTTTGGTCAGAATTTTGGCTGGGTTGAAACCAACCGTAACTATGGTGATTTTTGGTGAATTTTGATGGTCAGACTTACAGTTGGATTGATGTTAACAAACCCAACCGTAACTAAGGGTATTTGCCACGTGAGTGAGACTACAAATCGAAGAAAACATGGGCCCGGGAGGATTTTGAAGACCTAATTTCGTGGGAACTATATATAGACACCTCCAAAACATTAAGAAGACATCTTTTAATCTTTTATCAAGTCATTGGAGAGAATAACTCAAGAGAAAAAAAGCTAGGGTTTTGGAGCGATTCATCACCGTAAATATTTCTTTATCATTTTATTATATGAAACTCATGGGTTTTGTTAGTACCATGAGTAGCTAAACTTCTTAGTGATTGGGGATGAATTCTAAGTTCTAGACATGATTTGATTTATTATATAAATCTATTTTGAAGTTCTTCACATGATTATCGATTGTTTATACTAATTAGAATATTTATGATTAATTGATAGATTGTTTAGGTGGCCAACTGAATTAATTTGTTGATTCAATCAAATGCTAGTATTGAGTTAGGAGATAAGTAATATTCGAATAATTCATACAAAAGTAGAGAACACAAGACCTTGCAGATGGATTCTGTGTAGCGATTGTGTGTATAAACAACACTAGAAAGTGGACCTTGAGCTAAGAGTCTAACTACTAGGATCAATCTATAATTCACAAAAGATAAAGCATTCGACCAAATTACACCTTGAGTGAGCTACTATTAGGTGCTTTCGAAGAATAGAATCTGGTATTGGCGAGCTTCTGTACCCAGTGATATAAAGAATTTAGGGGATAACACTGAGCTAGATGTTATTCCACGGTTGGTAATAATTTGTGATTAATTGTATTAATGGATGAATATAATAATTTGATGACGGTTTAGTAACGAAGAAGGATTCCCTTATCATATTTCTCTCCATTTCTTGCAACTTAATTATTTTTAATTGCTTTGATTTTACTTTGAATCTAAAACAGAAATCCCCATTGAGACACTTTTGACAACTAAATCTCCCTGCTCTTCGTGGGAATGATCCTTACTTCCATTATATTACCAGTTAGTTGTGTGGAAATAAGTAATTTAATTTTAGTGCACCTACGACATGCAGCATCCCTATACGTCTAACCAAGCAAAGGAGTGCAACAATCAACGGTTTCCCTTCAATCCCAGGAGAAAATCCTAGCCATCCAAGGTTACCAGACCACACATGGTAACCTTTGACCCAAAACCCTAGTTTGGTCACACCAAACCGCGCCAGGACATGCCACGCCAATAACGTGCCAACCTAGCCGTGCCATCATGCCATGCCAATGGCATGCCAACCTAGCCATGCCACCACGCTGGTTTTCCCTATGCGGCCACCAACGAACGAAAGCGTGCAACGATCAACGGCTACCTTTCCTCTTAAGATGCAAAATCTCGACCGTCGAAGGTCACCAAGCTACCAAGTCTCCCAAGATCGACTTGCCAGGCAACAACCATATGCTACATGTTTTCCACAAAAACATTCGAGATATCAACACATATCACAAACTGGGGGATCCTCTTTGGGTATTGGTTTGGAGGTTTACAGCGTGCGGTGTACACTACACCCGTCATAAGGAAGTGTCATAAGGGTGAGGCGGTTAGTAAATATAGGTAGTTAAAGGTGAAATGTTCATGGGACATAAATTCCATACGTTAATAGTTTTATGGAACATCAATTCCATATGTTAATAATTTTATGGAACATCAATACCATGCATACGGTTACCACCTCCTCCCATTTACTTACCCATTTTACCATTGCTTAATGAGACCAGGGTACGTTTCACTTCGACTTGTATAAATAGGTCTTACATATTTCCACAGAACGACAAGTTCATAGGAGCATACAACACTCAGAAAATATTTGCTATATTACCACTTGTTAGCCTTCCCACTTTTCTGATACAAGTCTTAGTAACACAACTACTCTCCAGAATCAACTATTCTGGTCTCATCACTTTCCTTTCTTACCTCCCCAAAACCAACCCATTCTCCTCCACTTTGTGACCGAAGCAAGTCTGGAACGACCATTTCTTGGTTTAGGCCGGACTTGTACAGATTGATCTATCGAATCTAAAGTACTCCCTTGCAGTACATTATTTAGAGTTTAAATTCGTTTCTCATCCGCACACCCGAGATTACCGAAATCAGCATAAACCATTTTTACCCACAAATAATTGGCGACCACAGTGGGAGATTGGTCTTTCGGTTACAATGTCAATTTTTGACTGTCGATATCGTGCTTTGACCCAGACATCAAGATGGTAAAAGAAGACGATTCACTCCGACTCAGTTACCTGATGACCCGATTATCAGTCATGACACGAAAATGGATGACTGGGGACTTCCCGGAAGTTAGAAGCAAACGATCCGACCAAGAACTAATGACTCGGTTATCAAATAACTCAGTAATGACTGGGGACTTTCCACAGTCATGGCGATGTTTCCCATAAATCTCGGTCTTGCACTCGGAAGTTTCACTTTTCATCAGGAGACCTAAACACCGAGTAAGTCTTACCTAGACAAGATACATGGTTTGCTATTTCAAGTTTTCACGGGAATGATAAAATCGACAACCATGTTACGCTTTACCCCATGTCATCTACCAACACACGGTTCTAAGGTTTTCCTGGAATGTTTACATCACTTGAAATCATAACCAAAACAATTCATTCCAAAAAAATTCATTCCAAAACAATTCATTCCTGAATAATAATCCAAAACCCTCATAGGTAATACTTGTCTGTCTACCCCAAAAATCCAGAAAATCAAAACCATAAACCAGGCATTTCCATTTGCCTTTCAAAAAAAAAAAAACTAAAAAAAATGAGAAGTTCAAAAGACAGGAATGTATTCAAGGAAAGTTTTCCAACAGCGGCTTGCTCCTCTTAGCAAAGGCCTCCCTTGTGCTATAAAGAGCCACCCTCTTCAACTTCAGGTGCCTACATAACTTCTTGAATTCCGCTTCTTGCTTCTTCACCATGTCTGTAGAAGGACCTTCGACTGCTTCGGATAGGGACTTTTCAACCTCATAGAAACCTTCAACGAACCAAGGAACATTGAATTCAAAGTTCACACACATGTCACGATGGAAACTCCATCTTGAGATTACATGCTCAGAAACAGTATGATCCGTCACATTGCACATGTCGTCAATCGAAGACAAAGCTTCCTCCACCCGCGTACCAGATGCGCATGCCAGATGCGCTTACCAGACACGCATGCCAGACATGCATGCCAGACGCGCTTTGTAATTCCCAGTAATTTTGGTTATAGTTTCGGGTCGGGTAATACCCAAATTAGGTAACCGTGTGGTTTAGGTTGTTTAATTTGAGTTAGCCTAGATGGGTTGTTTGAACTATAAAGGCTACAAGTTAGGGTTGAAATAGAATAATTTAATTAGTTTTAATAATAAATAAAATTAAGTGAAATTGAAAAGATAAATAAAGAGTTTCAACCTAAACTAGAGAAAATGAGAAGGAGAGAAAGACATGGAGCTAGAGATTTTTAGAGAAGAAATCAAGAGGATTTTGTAGCAATTGAGAGGTAGAATGTTTAATCCCTTTTATCTTTGTGTTTCTTTGTTATACTTTGATTTAAATTTTGTTTATTATTATATCATTAGAGTTTTGAAATTTGTCTATTTAATTTTATGCATACAATAAGATGATCAGAATTCTATTATTGGTATATAACATGATTCGGTATACCTAGTTATAATTTGAGAGTATTCTGACATATATTCACCGTTGAAAGTTTGTTTGAATTTGGGTGATAGTTTCTGAATTTCTGGACAGTTTTGTGTTGATGTGGTTTTGATATTCTTAGGCACTCTTAATGATGCTAAAATTATTTGGGGTCTTAACAAAAGTTGTATATAAACATCTTATCTTTCATTTTTATTAGGAATTGCTTGATTTGAGAATAAAATGAATTTACTGTGAATATTTTTCTAATATGATGTTATCTGCCAAGTTTTTAGAATGATCATATAAACCGAATATATTTTGTTTGAACCGTTGGTTTTGTGTGAGTTTTGTATATGTAATATATGAATTTGTTAAAAATGTTCCTGTGAAATTTGAAGATGATCAGACAAAGTTATCACGTGAAACACATAATGTAAAATGTATGCAGTTAGTGTGTTTGATAAAATGCCTGAGATAAATGCATAATGTTTGTAGTATGCTATTAAGCCATGGTTGCTTGTATTTTTTGTAAAAATGATTTCAAAAATTGAAATGAGTTCATGTTTTACCGTTAGATGAAATATGGTTTCATGCTAACGGCGGGTAATGATCCCCAAGAGTTAAATGGGTAATGATCCCCATGGGAACTTGTGTTTCCCGACCATCGATGGCGGCTATCCATGCCGATAAACGATAGGTGGTGTACGAACCAAGGTTTTTGTACTATGAATGAAATGGGTAATGATCCCCGAGTGCATATGGGTATGATCCCCATAGGAACGTTTGTTCCTGACCATCGATGGAGGCTGTCTGTGCCAATAAACGATAGGTGGGTGTACGAACCAAGGTTTTCGTACCGTGAACACAAGATTTGTTGGTAAGATGTGTTGAAATATATATTAAATGATTTATTGGAAATATAATTGATTTTATAAACTCATGAGTTGAAACTTAAATGGATGAATTGTGAATTGATGTGTTAAATCCCAATTGGATGATTAGTGAACTCATGGTTTCTATGTGACGATATTAATACGTGAACAGATGTGTTGAATCATTGATGAATTACTTCTTGACAATTATTTTGGTGTTGTAAACTCATGGTTTGTTGTGATAATATAAATATTATTAGTTTTATGAACTCAAGTGTGAAATCTAATTGCATGAATTGTTGAGAATGTTATTGATGTTATGAACTCATGTCTTGAATCTGAATTTAGATAATTTGTTGGAAATATTATTGGCGTTGTGAATTCTGATTGGAATCTAAATAAGAAACATTATTGGTAACGTGATTGTCGAATATAACATTGATTCGCCGAAGTCGTGGTGTGATTCTTGGTATATGTTTTTGCTTGATAAGATGATTATGTTTGCGCATATTTGGAGAATTGGGAATGCATTCTATTGAGCTGTCATCTCACCCCAATTGACATCCTTGTAGATTTATCAGAGTGGCGCAGCGAAAGCTAGAAATGAGTAGCTTAGTAATTGAATTGTTTTATTGTATTGCTTGAAATGTAAATCTTAACTGAAATGTTGTTAAAGATGTTTAGTCAATTCATATGAATAAACTCATGTATATAAAGATTTAATTATGTTTAGTATAAAAATAAATTTTTAAGTCTCTTTCCGACCCGTAATGCTTCGAGTTCAGATCTCCATATGGGTTTGACCCTGGTCTGGAACTCGTGGTGTTACACGCTTACCAGACGCGCATACCACAACCTGCGCTAATAGATTGCATCATTCCTGTGCTAACATCTTGCACCTTCCAGCGCCACCTTCTCCGCTCCACAACCAGCCAAAGCAGCGCCATCCTCACCCTTCGAAACAACGCCATGGATCTAGCACTCCGTGATCAAAACCTTGCCACCTCTGCACTATACACTTACGATCACCAGAACCAGAGCCTCTTCCTCCACCTTCAAGCATGACAACTCCAACCGTCACCAGAGATGCTACTCCGCCATCATGACAAGATACTGGAAGAGCCGGAAGAAGCCGACCTCCTTTTACCACTGTTGATTTGATGAAAAGACAAAAGGCGCTTCAGTAGGGCGTGTATTTATATATGAAGAGGCTCGCATTGCTCTTGAACACCCAGTAGAAGGGGATCAGCAATCCAATTTCATCACACGTAAAGATCAGGAACGACTTCTCCAAAATCGAAAGAAAAGGAAATCAGCAACCCTCCCTGGTTCACATAGACCCTCTTCCCGTCAGGACCTGCACGATGGGAACTTCGCCCACAAAGTCGTACAGTCTATGATAAAACAGTTATGTAAGATTCTATATTTCTCCAAGGCGTAGAGTCAAGACATATTTGCATCCTTCAACCACACTACATCAGGAAAAGAGTCGTTTCCAGCCGGGAAGCCGTTCTCAAACCCCAACCTCTCCTGGAAAGCACGATTGATATATGGAACTGGGGACTCCTAACCACTGTCCGCTTCAAGGGCGTCCAGCCTTACAGTATACTGGTTGACGCAACCTCTTCAGCGTCTCCGCTTCAATGTTCGCTTCAGTAGCCGCTCCACTTTAACATTCGCTCCAACAGCCGATCCGCTTCAGCGTTCTCTCCATAAGCTGCTCTAGGATCCGAAGACGAAACTCCAGCATTTTTACTCCATAAGTTTTAACATCCTCTCCAAGAGCCAAAGATGCTTCAATGTCGCTTTTTCCTATAAAGGGTCGTACCACCATGCTCCCCATGTCAAGAAACATAATCACAGCCATCCAATCTTCGTAGTCATGGCCACCTTTTAATCCATCTCGCCAAAACTCGTGATCATGGATAGTTTTCTCGCTTACGCATCCAGCCAATCCTTTTACTTCCATGGAAGCCCATACAATTCTAGCCAACCTACTTTGTTACCATAACAATGTAGTCTCTCCTGATTACATATCCTACCAAGAACTGTTGTCGCTCATTCATTGATACCATCTAGAGCATCACCGCAGTAGCAATTACTATAAAGATGGAAACATGTAAACCATACTTGAGGACTGAGGATATACACGGGATCCATTCACCGTCAAAACTCAGAATACATAGTAAACCAAAAAGCCGTACCCACAACAAGGTCATATACTATTCAAGGGTGCAGCGTAAGAATATCATCACCTATCTGTCTAGAAGACGCCTTCAACACTTTATGAGGCCGCGGAGGATCCAAAGCCTGCATTACCCATAATATTTCATCATATAATTTTTGAGCATCCCAGTGTCACATCCAGAAGAGTATGATAGGATTATATCAAATCCCATGGACGGGGATTCAAGGCGACGTAATTAAAGTAGGTTACGCATGGGGACTACCAGCATGAGATGCTTTCGCTCCCCTTAACCAGGTTATTACTGATTTCAACATCATTACTGTCAAGTTTTACGATCCACGGGAATTTCTCAACATGAAGCCATACATGTGCACCAAAAACTCCAAAAGAATGCCAGAAGGTTATATTCACATATTCATCCACGCCATCATATCAAACCGAAGTATAACTGGGGACTTCTCACCGCATCAATTCCGTTCGATAGTCCAAGATTCAGAAGATGGTTCGAAGGATGTAACTTGGAACAAAGTCCCAGGAGACTTGATAGCAGCGCATCGGAAATGGAATGTCTCCTTATTTCATCCATGGTTGGCAGAATTTTTTTTGACCATGCAAGCATTCACAGCACATCATCATCACGATCAGAAGGTCCACTGAACAACCTAAGATCAAGGATGGACCTACGACGCAACAAAGATTATCCCTAATTTGATTTTTTCCGAGCATATATTTCATCCATCCATCCCAAGAATACAACAGAGTTTTGGTTAATTTTTGGAATCCACTGGAGAGACACTGCAGACGAAAACATGGATCCAGATGAACGACAGAAAAACAGAAGCAAGTCGATACCTCCTTTCATGCGGATAAAGTTTTTAGAGCTTGAGCAGAATGAATATTCATTCTTGCTCCATGAACGGGAATAGATGACTGGCGGGCGACTATGCCACCCCGGGCCCGCAATATCACTCCTGACTTCTTCCTAATTTTCACTGTCGGGACATTTTTGCCTCTTAAACGAGCTCGAAACCTTAGTATTCTTTTGAAAGGAGATAGAGAATTCTGTTTCATGTCCGATAAAGGGGAGGACCGTCAAAATCTGACCCCATACGCGGATTATACAACGATCCTAGTAAATGGCGCTAATTAGGGTTTCGGCGTATCAAACCTTAAACTTCAAGCCCTTCCCTTACCAGCGTCATGCCTTGCCAAGCGCTTTAAAGAGCGTCCCACACCCGTTCCATGCCCGTCAGTGCTAATGGGTCCCCTTTATGCCAAGTCCATGCTAGCAGCTTCACCTCGCATTCCAAAGCCTAGCCCTGAAGACACCCAATCATACCGAGATTTGCGCAAAGCTACCAGATGAAAGGATTGCGGATGCTACCTACCTCTCGAAAAATATTTTTGAATAAGGAAAGAATTCCATGTTAAAGATGCGCATGAAGAAAGGTAATCGGTCCCAAAATAGCAAGCCTTGCCACTCCCAACAATCTGCGCCTTTCATGCTAATGCCAGCCAACACCAACACTCCGTGCCATCTTGGACAATCCGTGCTTTCCATTCCAGGCCTCTCGCTCCATTTTCACGACCATATCATGCCAAGTCATCCACGCGTGCTTTTCCTCTCCAAGCTGTCTGTGATGTGAACCTGCCAATACCTACAAATTTTCCTAAGGCCACGCCACCTCTTGGCCCCATGTTCCAAGCCGTCCACTATGCTTTGCCTTCCAAGACCGCGCCCGCTTTTCCTCGGTGATGTACGACCAAACCAAGCCAGCAACTTTCGTCTCAACACTCTACGGTCTTCATCCCCAGTACAACTTATGCAGGACCGCCAACACGGGAAGTAAAAACTCTCTTCACCCCTCAAAAAGGTTAGTCGGATTTTCCTGATCATCTTTGCAATGATTTACGTCTTGATTCCGTCCTTGTCTGTCACCATCATATGCTTACCTCACAACAAGGCACCTTTTCCGAGCTAAGCAGGGGACTTAATGTTGATGGTGGTTTTTAGCTTAGGGGTAAAATCGTAAAACCCTAGTCAGACTGTGACGTCATAGAACTTGAGTAATAATGTCCAAACCAAGCACATTTATTGAACCCTTTAATTTGTCTGCGAGAAAATTACCAGGGTACCTTTTTTTAATGCTGATTAGGGTTTCGACAGGCCAAAACCCTAATTCTCACACCATATATGCCAATGGCTAACCATGCCAGCCACACCTACCACGCCAAGGCATGCCAACCATGCTAGCCATACCCATGTGCCAATGTCAAACCATGCCAGCCACACCTACCGCGCCAAGGCATGCCAACCATGCTAGCCGCACCTCAGTGTCAATGGAAAACCATGCTAGCCACACCTACCATGCCAAGGCATGCCAACCATGCTAGCCGCACCCCTGTGCCAATGGAAAACCATGCAATCCACACCTACCACGCCAAGGAATGCCAACCATGCTAGCCGCACCCCAATGCCAATGGCTAACCATGCCAGCCATACCTACCGCGCCAAGGCATGCCAATCATGCTTGCCGCACCCCCGTTCCAATGGTAAACCATGCCAGCCACACCTACTGCGCCAAGGCATGCCAAGCATGCTAGCCGCACCCCAGTGCTAATGGAAAACCATGCCAGCCATATCTACCGCGCCAAGGCATGCCAACCATGCTAGCCGCACCCCTATGCCAATGGCAAACCATGACAGCCACACCTACCGCGCCAAGCCATGCCAACCATGCTAGCCACACCCATGTGCCAATGGCAAACCATGCCAGCCACACCTACCGCGCCATGCCAAAAGCACCTTGCCATGGCCCCATGCCAACCTAGCCGCGCCACCTTGCTGGCCTTCCCTACGCGGCTACCTAAACGAAGGTGTGCGACAATCAAAGGTCTCCCTTCAATATCAGGAGAAAATCCTAGCCGTCCGAGGTTATCAAACGACCTTTGGCCCAAAACCCTAGCTTGGTCACGAACCTAGCTTGGTCACGCCAACCCTTGGCCCCATATGCCAAGCCAAATCGCACCTAGACAAGCTAGCCACACCATGCGCCCATGGCAAACCCTTGGCCCCACATGTCAAGCCAAACCGCACCTAGCCAAGATATCCACACCATGCGCCCATGGCAAACCAATGGCCCCACATGCCAAGCCAAACCGCACCTAGCCACACCACGCGCCCATGGAAAACCCTTGGACCCACATGCCAAGCCAAACCGCACCTAGCCAAGCTAGCCACACCATGCGACCATGGCAAACCCTTGGCCCCACTTGCCAAGCCAAACCGCATCGAGCCAAGCTAGCCACGCCATGCGCTCATGGCAAACCCTTGGCCCCACATCCCAAGCCAAACCGCACCGAGCCAAGCTAGGCACACCATGCGCCCATGGCAAACCCTTGGCCCTGCCATGCCAAGCCAAACACGCCTTTCCTTGTCCCTAGCCAAGCTAACCGCACTATATTCCCATGGAAAACCCTTGTCCCCGCCATGCCAACAACATGCCAACCCAGCCGCACAAGCATACTGGCCTTCCCTACGCGGCTACCAAAATGAAGGCGTGCGACAATAAATGACCCCCCTTCAATCCCAAGAGAAAATCCTATCCATCCAAGGTTACCATACGACGCATGGTAACCTTTGGCCCGAAAACCTAAGTTTGGCCACGCCAAACCATGCCATGCCATGCCAGCGTCATTCCAACCCAGCTGCGCCACCATGTTGGCCTTCCCTACACGGCTAACCAAGCAAAGACATGCAACAATCATCGGTTTCCCTTCAATCCCAGGAGAAAATCCTAGCCATCCAAGGTTACCAGACCACACATGGTAACCTTTGACCCCAAACCCTAGTTTGGTCATACCAAACCGCGCCAGGACATGCCATGTTAATAACGTGCCGACCTAGCCGCGCCACCATGCCATGCCAACCTAGTCGCGCCACCACTCTTGCCTTCCCTATGCGGCCATCAACGAATGAAAGAGTGCAACAATCAACGGCTACCTTTCCTCTTAAGATGCAAAATCTCGACCGTCGAAGGTCACCAATCTACCAAGTCTCCCAAGATCGACTTGCCAGGAAACAACCATATGCTACATGTTTTTGATAAAAACATTCAAGACATCAACATATATCACAAACTGGGGGGATCCTCTTTGGGTATTGGTTTGGAGGTTTACAGCGTGCGGCGTACATTACGCCCTTCATAAGGAAGTGTCATAAGGGTGAGGAGGTTAGTAAATATAGGGAGTTAAAGGTGAAATGTTCATGGGACATCAATTCCATACGTTAATAGTTTTATGGAATATCAATTCCATACGTTAACAATTTTATGGAACATCAATACCATGCATACAGTTACCACTTCCTCTTATTTACTTACCCATTTTTCCATTCCTTAATGAGACCAGGGTATGTTTCACTTTGACTTGTATAAATAGGTCTTACCTATTTCCACAGAATGACAAGTTCAGAGGAGCATACAACACTCAGAAAATACTTGCTAGCTTACCACTTGTTAGCCTTCCCACTTTTATGATACAAGTCGTAGTAAAATAACTACTCTCCAGAATCAATCATCACTTTCTTTGCTTCCATCCCCAATACCAACCCATTCTCCTCTACTTTGTGACCGAAGCAAGTCTGAAATGACCATTTCTTGGTTTAGGCCGGACTTGTACAGATTGATCTCTCGAATCTAAAGTACTCCCTTGCAGTATATTGTTTAGGATTTAAATTCGTTTCTCACCCGCACATCCGAGATTACCGAAATCATCAAAAACCATTTTCACCCACAAATACTAGGTTAATGACTTAAAGACTTCATTGGGGTTGTGAAGCCAGACCGATACTACTTTTCTTATAGTTATGTGATCTGATCTTGCATCTTCTATCGTACGAGTATAATTGTAATAATTGGCTTGAGATTTCTATCTCCGATAGGCAAGATATAAAAGTAGTCACAAACACTTTGTCTCATCATTTTTGATTCCTCAATAATCTTCTTCGCTGCGTCGATTAAGTTTATTGTGAGGTGATTGATAAAGCTGAGCTGTTCTTCGGGAATATAAGTCTGGTTTTATCAATTGGTTCCTGTTCTCCTGGATTTATCAAAAGATGGAACAAAACTCATAGGTTTATTCATGGGAGATGAATTTATCTATCCTTGTAGACTTTTCTATGTAATACATATTTTTTTATTAAAGTCTTCGACTTTGGTTCGTAGAAACTCTTGGTTGTGGGTAAGATCAACTAAGGGAATCAAGTGCGCAGTATCCTACTTGGATCAGAGGCGTAAGAGCATAACTGTACCTTGGATCAGTGTGAGATTGGTTGGGGTTCAACTACAGTCCATATCGAAGTTAGCTTGGAGTAGGCTAGTGTCTGTAGCGGCTTAATACAGTGTATGTTTAATCTCGACTAGGTTCCGGGGTTTTTCTGCATTTGCGGTTTCCTCGTTAACAAAATTCTGGTGTCTGTGTTATTTCTTTTCCGCATTATATTTTCTTATATAATTGAAATAATACAGTTTGTGTGTTGTTCAATCAATTAGAATATCTAACCTTCTTGGTTGTTGATTTAAATTGATTGACACTTGGATATTGGTCTCTGGTACCATCTAAGTTACCTCTCTTTGATAAAGACTCACATATTGTATTTTCTTGAGTAAATATCAAACTGAGAGATAGAGATAATAAACTCCTTGAGATATTTTCTATTGATTGAATCTGACTTTCTAGTTGATTCTCTAGAAAGTAACTCGAAGTGGTCCATAAAGATTGTTAATCGAAATATTGGGTATGGTTGTTAGACCCCCAATTTTTCATTGGGTGTGGTTGTTAGACCCCCGCTTTTTTAATTGGTATCATAGTAGGCAAATACATTCAAGACCTTTCAAGTCTGTGTTTGTAGCGATATGACTCTATGGACAGAGGTGTTATCTCAATTAACGTACCACCAGTCTTCGATGGCTCTAATTACTTGTGGTGGAAAATTGTTATGCGATATTTTATTCAAGCACGTGATTTCCAATCATGGGTATATTTTTTTAATGGCTATGATGCTCCCGTTGAGGCAGTTAGAGGTGTAAACGTTCCAAAGAATATTGGTGAATACACTCCTGCTGAGATTCTTGCCGCAAATCAAAATTCCAACGGTTTGAATGCCATCATACATGCCATTACCCCAAATCTTCAGCACCATGTGTCTAATTTCACTAAGTGTCAAGAATCTTGGGATATCTTAGCAACCGTATTCGAAGGTAATTCCAGTGAAAAGGAAGCTAGACTTCAAAATCTTAATTTAGATTGGGAAAACCTTCGTATGGGAGATGAAGAAACATTTGATGAGTTTAATCACAAAGTGTCTGAAATTGTTAATGCATCTTTTGCATTGGGTAAGACTATTCATGAAAAGGACATTGTGATGAAAATTATCAGATAGTTTCTATCTAGATACGATTCTAAGAAGCATGCCATTGTTGACGGAAATAACCTTGATACTCTCTCCAGAAATACACTGGTTGGAAAGCTTAAGATCTTTGATCTTGAATATTCGTCCAAATCTAAGGATGTTGCGTTCAAAGCACTAAAGGACACTAAATTACTTGATAAAAGTAAAAAAGTGTATATCTATGAAGATGATTACTCTGAGACAAATTCATCAGATGAAGATCTTGACAAATCAGTCTCGATGATCACAAAACAGTTTAGGGATTTTCTGTTAAAGAGAAGTAAACGGTTCTACAGATATAAGCCTAAGGCATCAGTCAAACCTCATAATCATGTTCCTCCTAAAAACAGGGATATTGATGAAACTGATAATAAGGATATGCCTCAGTGCTTTAAGTGTAAGGGATTTGGTCATTTTGCAAATGAGTGTCCAAATCGGAGAAAATACACTGGGAACAAAGGTCTTGCACATATCAATTATGACTCTAACGAAAATGAGAAATCAAGTGATGTACTTCTTGGTGAAAATATTGATTTTGATAATTGTAGCAATACACATATCAATCTTGATATTCTTTCAGAAGATAATCCAACTATTCTGGAAGACAAAGTTAACCCATTCTTTGGAAACTCGGTTTATAATGTTTCAGGTTCCACTATGTGCCTAGCTGCTTGAACATCTCAGAAGCTTGATTTTTATCCAAGTGTGACGTGCTCATATTGTTCATTAAAGGGTCATGAACTTTCAAAGTGTTATAATTTATGTTAGAGCATTGCTCGGTCGAACTCTCATGCGTTGATATATCAAGCATTTTGTCAATGTTAGTGATCAAAACTATAAAGTCTTGATTTTTAGTCTACTATAGATAATGTCTCGGACTAGGATATAAAGTGTAGTTGAGCTCAAGAACTCCATGGAAATCATCATACAGGATGAAGGACTACTCAAGAAACCAGTGGATCTTCTTCGACTAAAAGGTATGTGGAGACTTGAACTTATCTATCACTCAAAAGTATATCTACTCTATCTCCTATCTTGAGACAAAATTCGTATTACTATATAGACTAAGAATATACACATGTGAAATTTCGAGCCGAGTATATCTCTCTTATCTATTTCTCGAAATGTGTGTTGGTAAAGCTTTCGATTTAGCCAAGTTCATCTTTTCCTAGTGACGAAAGTCATGTTATGTTTCAATCAATTTGGAAATTGCTCTGACAAAAACTAGTTTGTGAATAACAACTATATAACGTCCTCTTAGAATATTTCAATGATTTAAATGAGAGTTTAGACAATATAACCAATGGGGGATATAAAAATTGTTGTGGTAACACATATATGTATAAGTCCTTAGCACTTGAACCGAAGTTTGCGAACTTTGTTGATCAAGTGAAAACCGGAACTTGAGCAATCAACCCAGTCCCCGATCTCAGTACGCGAACGTGCGCAGTTCTCGAACCCGAGAATTTCTGCTGGAGTTGTAGCTCGGTTTCAGTCCGCGAACTTAGTCGAAGTGAAGATTCATATGAAAGTCGAGGAAGAAGGCGTCTCACGAACAAGCAATACAACACTGGTCCTTCTGTGAGTATAGTGGGCGGAGGAGAAAAAAAGGAAAGCTTCAGCGATGGAACAACAAACAAAGAGGGCATCCCCGGCACACAAGACTTCGTCTCGGAAAGAAGCGGACAAAACTCCTGCACAAGACACTGAAGATACGGGTTTTCCTTTCCCCATGAATGAAGTGATAGAACTCTTAGAAGCGTGGATCCAAGACGATGCCATCAAGATGCCTCATATCAGACGTCCTCCAACCGAGAAAGACATAGCGGATCCCAAATACTGCTGCTACCATAGATTCGTTCACCATCCAACCAAAGATTGTAACAGGCTGAGACAAATCTTAAGGAAAAATATAGATACAGGAGAACTACAACTTGGAAATGAAGGTGTTCATAGAGATCCTCTTCCTATCAGGAACTACATGATTTCTGGGGATTATGTTCGCATGACTGTACAATCTATAATGGAGCACTTGTGTGAAATCTTGTATTAACCAAAGGGACAGCGTCAAGACATATTTATGGCCCTCAAACGCATTGTATCAGGAAGGCGTTTGTATCCAGAAGCAGTCCAGAAACCCCAGTATTTCCTAGAAGATGTGAGCAATGGAAACTAGGGACTCCTAACCGTCACTCGTTTGAGAGACGTTGAGTTCGATAGCGTGTTGATTGATACGGCCTCCGAATTGAGAGCAGCAAAGATTCCAAAGTAGGAGGCTAATCGCCACCAAAATGTAGTTAAGGATCCAGAAGGAGAACTCAAAGATGCATATGGATACATTGATCTTGAAGTCGAATTGGGTGATGCCTCGACACAAGAAAAGTTCTACATAGTCAAAGATCATCCCAACTATGACATGATCCTAGGACGTCCTTGGATGCACGAGAACAAGGCAATATTAGGAGTTTGTCCTCTACCGGCTTCGATACCTAAAAGAATCTCCAACACGCCTTCTGGACCTGATGACTATTTGTTTCCACACCAACAACTTGCCAATGTGACACAACTTCTCGGAGAGAGCCTGTCGGCATATGTTGAAAGGTTCCGATCTCAAGTAAGTCTCATCACGCAACCCTCTTTACAACCAACTGCCCCTCATTCTGATAAGTCCTGGGGACTGGATCTAGCCAAAAAACCAACCTTGGCTAAGAGATGCGAATGGGAGGCACCCCTTTAAACAGTTTATCAGGAGTCTAGAGGCTATCTCGATCAAAGACGACAAAACCAAGACCCTGATGTCTACACTCCCAAACCCATTAGGAATTAGAGACCTAATAACGAAGACGACCACATTCAAGGTCGGAAGCATTACTATGAAAAAGGCTACCTCACCTAATTCACCCACCGAGAAGGAGGATGAACTGTACCTGGTAGCAGATATCATCCTAGTAGGCTACTGCAAACTCATCAACACTGACAAGCTAGAAGGTGTAACAATTCACTCGCGGTGGCTCAAACCCTACCATACTTAAGACGTTGTGATATCACTTTCCAGCATCCTACACGCTTTAAGATGATGTGCTACTTCTTCCAGTATGTTTTCCCTTACAATTTCACATCATATTTGTAATTCCTCTAGAAAATGATTGCAATACTTGCATTCATAGTTAGGGTTTCAATTTTTAAATTAATTGAAGTATTATTTCCATCTGAGAACCTATTTATCCCTAAAGACACAAAGTCCATCCTAAACCAACCCACTAGAGCAGGTCAGGAAAGAAACCCTAAGCAAAAACATCCTGAAAAGAGTTGAGGGAAAAGATGTGCGTGGAAAGGGAAGGAGCTTTGAGCCACTCACCCCATCAAGTCAGGAAGATCTTGCATCAGGAACATAGGGAAAAGTGTTATAAAGCAAAAACCTTTATTCAAACAATCAAATAGAAGAAAACCTTGAACTCTGCTGCCAACGAGTACAAGGAAGATGTTCACAAATTACGGTATATGATTAAAAAAAAGGAAGAAAAGATGTTTTAGTCGTCAAGAGGGTCAACCGTGCATACACCACCGTCAAGTTCTGCTTCAATGCCATCACCTGTTGATGCTCCTCCTTTCGGATCTACCGCAGCTTCTGTATCAGACATTTCCGCAGCAACGCACTCCATCCCAACATCATCAGCAGGAGCATCAAAGGCCACAACAATATCAAGATTCATGCCGATTTCTTTCAAACATTCAAGTTCGTCTGTGTTAGAATCGAGAATTATCACGCCATCCTGGATTGTGTAATTGCACTTATCTTCATTCAGAGGTCGTTTATTCTCAACCCTCCGTCTCTTCAACCGTGCTACAAATCTCTCTACCCTTGCGCTTACTAGTGCTTGCAACGCTTCCTCGCGCCTCCACCGCTCCTCCATGTCAATTGCAGCCGAAAGTGCACAGATGCGTCCTATAGAAATATGCAGGTGAAAAATAGACATCCCATGTATATCACGGCCGACTTCGCAAAGTGGAAGATCGATCTTAGCCATTACTTCTTCGTGCACATGGGTTTCGGGCTTGTCAACTTTGTATCTTCTTTTGGAGAGGTTACATGATGGTCGTCCGTCGTTTCCATGATAAACTGCAAATAAGAAGAAGTTATAAAAAAAATCAATCAGTCAATCAGAAGATCAGATAAGTGTGGAGCAGTACATGAGATATAGAAGGAATAACTACGTGAGATGATTCTTTATAATCTCGCAAGTCGAAGGAATCCCAGGAGAAAAGAAGTCTTTACTTTCCACCTATGGAGGCTATTATATCGGGATAGTAATCAACGATGCTTATCGCATACATCTGATGAAAGCTGTCGTATAATGAAAAGGAGTACACCTGACCCAAGGAAGGGACCAAGCTCTGCCTAGATATGTACAAAGGAAAACAAAAAGACTCACCAGATCAATTCCTGCTTCCTTTACAACCCTAATCAGGACTCCCAGGGCAACGCCTGACGATTTCAACATATCCGTTAAATATGCATTCACTTTAGCTTGGTCATTTCAGTGTACAAATTTGTCACCATCTCATACCTACCCCACAATAGTGTAACCATTATGTGCTAGGCAAAGGACTTAATGTTGATGGTGGATTTTCATTTAAGGCTAAGATTGTAAAGGCCAGAAAATTATGCGCTAATATCTTGTAAAAGATAAAGCTATTAATAAGTGGTTAATACTTCTTCACTTTACTAATTCACCTAGAATGGAGCATGTGGCAACAATCCCATTCTGTGAATTAAATACATGAAATTCATCCAGGTTGGAGCATGTAGCAACAATCCCATATACCATGTGCATTTCCAGCATTATTAATTAATGTGCAACCAGCCTTGTATTTCTTGTACTCATTATCAGTATGGCATGACGACTGAGTGTTGCTCCTAGTAGAGCAACACGAAGCTCCAACCATTATAATAAAAGCATGTACGAAATACCCGTATAGGCTGCAACTCTCGGTGTGTTATACTAGCCTGATTGAGCCACTCTCGGTGTGTTATACTAGCCCGATTGAGCATCCAGACTGTCCATATCAGTCTAGAAATGATCATGACCATCCAAATCAACCAGCATGATTGGATGGCCCAGATCGATTCCATAACCCCCGAGCAGGTATGGAATATCCGTTGCCGAACCAATGCGGGCCCTACATGGTCGGCCTCCCCGAAAGATTGTCCTAGCTTGCCAAAAACGTCCAAATATGGACGGAAAACCATAAACTAGGGTTTGCGACACATTACATGTGTCGCAAAACAGTCTCAACCATCCATCTTCGCAGGTATAGATGGAGGGTATAGATGTAGATTTAAAGGGCCCAGAGCATGTCAACACAATCACTGTGGGCCCGCCTACATACCTAACCGATCGGTCAGGACCAACCATGGTTGGTTATTCTAATTCGTGCGCTCGAATGGAGCATGACGCATGACCTTCAAACCCAAATTTAGGGTTTTGAAATCACGAGCGTCCATTTTATCCGGCACTAATGGAGGGTTCGAGATTAGATCAAGCAGGTCCGGTCATAACAACATGACCACCCTGGGCCCATCTATCCCCTCACCTGATCGGCCAAGGCATATGATGGCTGGTTCTCCCAAATTGCACGCCCAAACTAGCGTGGTCACACTTCCCGAATTGCAAACTAATCTCGACCGCTCAAATTCGCCAGACAATTTGAGTGGCTTAGATCACGTTTTTAGGGGACAGTCAGGTATAGGCGTGAACACCAACCTACTACCTACACGCTAGGCCGATCGACCAAGACCGACCATGATTGGTCGTTTTGGGACACACGCCTGAAGTTGGCACGATGTGCGGATTTTGCGGCACTAGTTTTATATCGCAATTCGATCTCGACCACTCAACTTCGCCAGACGAATTGAGTAGCCCAGATCACATTTCCGTGAGACGGTGAGGTATAGGCACCTACACCGTCATGCCATCTACAGACATGTATGATCGTCCAGCCAAAAAAAGTATCCCAATCTTGGATTCGATCAGGATGAAGAGTGGTTCTTGCGCATCTCCTTCAAAACCCTAATTTCACCAAGTGTCGCAGATGAGTGTCTCAAAGATCATCTCATCCGTCCAACTTCACCAACTTGGTTATATAGCCTTGGTCAGGAGTTAATTAGTCAGTGCGGCGTCATAGTGATCACCACCCATCACTCTACCACACCATGTGGTCATCCAAGGGAGGACTTGCTTGCGCAACCTCCAAACCATCACATGAAGTAGGCTGGATATGAAGTTATTTTGAGATGCTCAAACATCGATGCTTCATACGTGCTGAATATACTCGATGCAATTCCTGCATAGTATACACATGATACTTCACAAGTATCGACTTCCTGAATAACACAATTATTCAATCTAGCATTACATGCTATTTTCTGTGGGTCCCATGATCCACACACTCGAGACATCAATCATGTCACAAACTGGGGGATACATACTGGGGTATTGGTCCGGCGGTTTACAGCGTGCAGCGCGCCATCACAAGAACGTGTCAGGAAGTCATGGACGGTTAGTGATGATGGGAGAAGTGGGCAAGCCTGGTCGTGTGACACTAACACATTACTCCACTACTCCATCACTCCACTTTCTCCACTTCCCACGAGATAAGAGGGTTAGGCTAAAGACTTATATAAATAGGTTATCCATCCTATTTTTCAAACAAGACAAGACAACAGAGGCAAGTGTTGATACAATCGTATTCAAACACCATAAATGATAGCTTACATCCTGCAAGCCAGTTCATATTTCTGGTACAAGTCATACATAGCCTACACATTTACATTCTCAACACCTTATTCGCTTCCCTCCCTAAGATCAACCCCATCCCCTTCACTTTGTGACCGAAACAAGTCTGGAACGACCATTTCTTGGTTTAGGCCGGACTTACACAGATTGATATCTCGAATCTACAAGCACTCACCGCGCAGTGCATTTGTTTAAGGTTTAGATTTATTCCTCATACATACACTCCAAATTACCAAAACCGGCAGGAATAGTTTTCACCCATAAACAATTGGCGGCCACAGTGGGAGGTTAATCTCTCGGTTGTAAAGTCAATTTCTTCTAAATCCGATTCAATTTGATCAATTTCAAAAAAAGGTAGATCTTAGAACCAGTTCAATCAGCAATTCATTTTAAGATGGTGGAACTCAGGTCTGGATCAGCAATCAATTCTGATGGAGCTAGCGTAGATAACACTCCCGGTATCAATGTACCTATCAGTAGAGTTGCCGTAGTCAATACATCTCATGGAGCCGTCACTCCTAGTGCCAACGCTAGCGGAGCAGGAAATATTCTGATAGGTGTAACGCCTCCCATCACCAGAGCCAAAGCGTCCGCGAATCCCAGTATCTCCTCAAGTGTAACGCCTATGGTGGTCACCAGAGCAACAACTTTCACTCCTTCATCAGGACGAGGATCCGGAGGGACGAGAGGAGGACCACCGCCCATTACCATTACAGACTTGATGGAGAAGCAGGAAGTCTTGGCTAAGACTCGAACGGATATGGCCGCAACTCAAAAAGAGGTACTCACTTTCCTCAAAACTTTGACTGAACGATTGCCACAAGATTCACGACATCCTGGGGGGAACGTCTCCATCCTGGCCCACACGGATGAAGAAACTCGCGTTACTCCTGAATGCCCAAGAGAAAGGAACCAACCGTCCAACTTCATCACACGCGAGGACCTGGAATGACTTATCCAAAATCGAGGCAAAGGGGACCGAACGGATATACATCAGCATCAGCTGCCGTACCCTCAAGATGTGCAACGAATTCCTCTTCCAAGAGGTTACACCTCTCCCCAGTTCTCCCTCTATGAAGGTACTAGTAATGCACGTGAACAAGTCTCTCGATTCTTGGAATCCTTGGGGGAACATGAATACAATCATGTTCTACACCTAAAATAGTTCTCGAAGTCACTTACAGGGAGGGCATATACCTGGTACAACAACATCGCGCCTAACATCATATCCAATTGGAACGAGATGGTCAGTGATTTCTACATAAAGTATTTCTTCGTGTTTGAACAGATCACCTTTTCAGATCTGGGAAGAATTCTTCAGCGGAACAATGAGTATCCCAACGACTTCGTTAAGAGGTTCAGAACCCAAGCACTGGATTGTCATGACCCGAACGTCACCGAATGACAATTGGTGGAGTTGTGCATTAATGGGATGATACCCATATACCATGCTCTGTTAGAAAATCTGGGCTTTCAAACGTTCTTTGAACTCCATGAAGCTGCCAAACATTCAGCAACGATCGCACCAGCATTGCTAGAAAGAACCAGAGTTGTTCAAAGTGAAGATTCACATGAAAGTCGAGTAAGCATGCGTCTCACGAACAAGCAATACAACACTGGTCCTTCTGTGAGTGTAGTGGGAGGAAGATAAAAAAGGAAAGCTTCAGCGACGGAACAACAAACCAAGCGGGCATCCCCGACACACAATACTTCATCTCGGAAAGGAGCAGACAAAACTCATGCACAACAAGATACTGAAGATACGGGTTTTCCTTTTCCCATGAATGAAGTGATAGAACTCTTAGAAGCGTGGATCCAAGACGATGCCATCAAGATGCCTCCTATCATACGTCCTCCAACTGATAAAGACATGGCGGATCCCAAATACTGCTGCTACCATAGATTCGTTCACCATCCAACCAAAGATTGTAACAGGCTGAAATAAATCTTCAGGGAAAAGATAGAGACAGGAGAACTCCAACTTGGAAACAAAGGTGTTCATAGAGATCCTCTTCCTATCAGGAACTGCATTATTTCTGGGGATTCTGTTCGCAAGACTATACAATCTATGATGAAGCACTTGTGTGAAATCTTGTTGTAGATGGTAGATTTTCAACAAAGTCTAAAATCGTAAACTCATGATTATACGGGCCTTTGGTTCAACAATCACATGAGTATTGATACACGAGTCTCTTATCGAATTCTCAACGGAGAGTACTTTCTCTCAGAGTACATGTAGATATGCAGTCAACGCTTAGACAACGACATAATCTCATGAATATTGAATACTTTCAGTCATTTATATATAGTATCATGGGATGGACGGCTCTATGGAGCAACATCGTCTTCAGGAACAAACAACGAGTTTAAACTGACTATATAAAGGACATGACTTACCAGCAAGTCATGTCAGGATAATTAATGCTCCTATCGTAGTCAGTTTATTCTGCTAGGCATAGACCCATGATGTTAATTATCCCGTCATTGCTCTGATTCCATGGTCGAATCAACGACGATCCCATGGAATGGCAATAAGATTGCTCCGATTCCATGGTCGAATCAACGACGATCCCATGGAATGGCAATATCATTGCTCGATTCCATGGTCGAATAAACGACGATCCCATGGAATGGAAATATCATTGCTCCGATTCCATGGTCGAATCAACGACGATCCCATGGAATGGCAATATCATTGCTCTGATTCCATGGTCGAATCAACGACGATCCCATAGAATGGAAATATCATTGCTCCGATTTCATGGTCGAATCAACGACGATCCCATGGAATGGCAATATTATTGCTCCGATTCCATGATCGAATCTACGACGATCCCATTGAATGGAAATATCATTACTCCAATTCTATGGTCGAATCAACGACGATCCCATGGAATGGTAATATCATTGCTCCGATTCCATGGTCGAATCTACGACGATCCCATGGAATGGCAATATCATTGCTCATATTCCATGGTCGAATCAACGACGATCCCATGGAATGGCAATGTCATTGCTCCTATTCCATGGTCGAATCAATGACGATCCCATAGAGTGGCAATGATCACCTCATCGTTCTGAGTTCATAGTCGAATCTTCAGCTGATCCTATGAATTAACGGTAATCATCTATCCATTTTATTACTCGTTTCATGAATTATTCTCCATCAAATTTCATGAATTGGTAATAAATAATTAACGGGTGTCTGGGCTACCTCTAAGTAAGCCCCGATTTAAATGGTGAAAGTGTACTCAACGATGAGGCACTGACGGTCACCGCACGAATAGGTATTTCAAAATATAACGAAACGATGAACCTATGCAAAATAGGGAATAAAGTAATAAATAATTAAAGATATTTGACCAAGGTGCTGGGACACTGACACCCGATCAACTCATCGTGTCGTAGTCAGTTCCACGCTAATTCTATATTTTTAATACACTTTTATTATTTTTCATGAAATTCTCTTGATTGATCAAATCTCCTTCTTGAGGAAATTCCTCAAATTCGTGGTACTTCCACGAGTCCGTCAAAAATAATATAAAAATTAGGAGAGTGTGTGGGACGTGACCATTGGCCGACCGGCCATGCCTTGGTCCCAGCCGCCCCACACCTCACGGTCCCTTATTTTTATTATTATTATTTTCTCTAAAAATTACCTAATTTCATGTATTTTTATCACATGATTTTATCACACATGATAAAGTTAGGAAAAATACCATGGGACCGGCCCCTTGAATTCTTCCTGAATTTTACTCTCGGGCTGTTTTTACCTCCCGAACGAGATTAAAACCTAAATATTCCCGCGTTGGGAGATATGAAATTCTTTTCCTTACATAATGGAAGGGCGGACCATCAAAATCCGAGTCCGTATGAGAATTCTACATCGATTCTACTAAAGGGCGTTAATTAGGGTTTTAATCTAGCCGGTCCCACGTGTCTATTGTTTTATTATTATTTGGTATTTTGTTTCATGATTTCATGAAAACTCCCTGATTTCAACAAAACTCCTTAATTTCATGGTATTTTTCCTCAAAATTCCTTTAAATCATCAAAAAATAATAATAAAATAAAATAAATTATGAAAACTTGTGGGACCGGGCCTTGGCCGGCCGGTCATGCCTTAGCCGGTCCCACACGCCCTTGTTTTATTTATTTATTTTATTAATTATCTTATTTTTTCTTCATTTCATGGTATTTTTCTCAAAAATTCCTTCAAACCATCAAAAAATACCCAAAAATTATTAAAATTCGTGGGATTGGGCCACGACCGGTCGGTCACGCCTCCATGGTCCCACACGGCCGAATTTTATAATTTTAATATTTTTCAAAGACCATGAACTCATGGAAACTCCTTCAATTCAAGAAAACTTCCTAAATTTATCAAATTTCTCAAAATTCATGAATTCTTCATTAAATCATCAAAAATATGTAAAACTAAGGAAGAGATACCACAAGACCGTGGTCACGACTGGCCGACCGTGCCTTGACCACCGGCGGTCCCACGCCTCATAATTCCTTATTTTATAAATATTTTCCATCATCTCATGGTGTTTCCCTCAGTTCATCGAAACCCTAATTTTGGCATATTTTCTTAAATGGATGCTCAATTGCACGCCAGAAAATACCAAAATTCTCAGGACTGAGACGCGGACACCTCAGGAACATGAGCACGCTATCTTGACCGACCAATATTGGATCTTTGGCTCACGGAAGCCGGTTCCATCAATTTTCACATTTTTGACCTAATTTGCACAATTGCTCGTATTAGGTCCAAGACTCTTCCAAACACTTTGGATTTTCATGAAGTGATCATCAGCCGGTCACGTGACAACCCAGTGCCGGCTCCATGACTCTATGGTCGGTCCATCACTCTGTCATAATTAATTAGGTTTCCACACCTGAGTCTCAGATGAGCATTTTTGAATAATGATTGAACCAGCATTTAATCATTCTTTCACCAATAAATCATGAACTCTTCATGAGTTCATCATATTTGCTCACGTGAGCACATGTACACTACATGGTTGATCCACGGTCCCATGTAGCCGCTCCTCATTCGTTCCATGGTTAAAACTCCTGACCATGAATTGATCATCAATCGGTCAAATTAGGGTTCCTGAGTTCAAGGACCATGTTTTCAGACTTTAACCTTAATAATTCTACGACGACCTCATGGTCATGAATTAATATTAATAATTCTACGACGACCTCATGGTCATGAATTAATATTAATAATTCACGATGACCTCATGGTCATGAATTTTATTAATTATGCTAGGTTCAACGACCAACACTTTAATTAATATTCTTGGCACGCTGCCAATCATTCATGAGCAACACACGCTCATACGGTCAAATATTCAACAAGTCATCACGAGAACAACACTTGCTCAGATGATCAGTATTTTCTCGAGTTAAGGAATATCGGTTCAACAATCCACCAATATTCAACAATCCATCTAATGAGCAATACTTGCTCACTTCATCGTAAGAATTATACCTCTGTCTCATGACACGTTCAATTCGTGAGTTTCATAACATCCCGTTCGACTCAGCAATTACATGGACTTATCGTCCCATTAAACCATGAAGTCATCAATTGACTAACAAACCACGAGACGATCAATCGTGTCACTTTGGGGGGATATCATTTAGGGTTTTGGTCTGGCGGTCTACGGCATGTGTGTTCAAATACACGATGGAATATGAGCAAGTCGTGCAATTATTTGAAGGAATTCACGAGGTAGTGGGTGGAAAGTCGACCAAGTATTTACACGTTGGACAACTGGTTTCGAACATGATTTCCATATCTCCACTCCTTGATTCCATCAACTGTCACACTTCATGGGATCATGGTGTCTACAATTCCATCAATATAAATAAGTCCATGAATCAAGATTGGAAGAGATCAGAAAACAGAACGAATACACAGAATACTCATAGTAAGAACCTCACGTCTTTTCGACAACACGAGGTCATCAAACTCATCAATTGAGCAATTTCTTCACAATCGTTCAACTTCAATCATTTAGAACTTATCATATTCAGAATTCACACACCCACAATCCTTGAATCACCATCGATTCCGCACATTTCTCAGCTTCCGTCCTACAGATCAACCCATCATCTCTTGTGACCGAATTTACTCTAGAACGGTCGTTGTCTCGATTTAGGCCGGAGTACTACAGATTGATCTCTCGAATCTAAAGCACCCCCTTTGCAGCGGTGCATTTGTGTGAGGATTAACATTTTTCTTAGTTCGAGGAACCTCCTCCGTCCGGTCGTATCCTCAATCCCTTAAAAACCAGCAGATCATTTTTCCCCATCTACACTTGTATTTCTCCAAGGGACAGTGTCAAGACATATTTACGGCCCTCAACCGCATTTTATCAGACAGGCGTTTGTATCCAGAAGCAGTCCAGAAACCCCAGTCTTTCCTGGAAGATGCGAGCAAGGGAAACTGGGGACTCCTAACCGTCACTCGTTTGAGAGACGTTGAGTTCGATAGCGCGTTGATTGATACGACCTCCGAATTTAACATCATTACTTTCAAGACCTTGAGAGCAGAAAAGATTCCGAAGCAGGAGGCTACTCACCACCCAAATGTGGTTAAGGATCCATAAGGAGAACTCATAAATGCATATGGATACATTGATCTTGAAGTCGAATTGGGTGATGCCTCGACACAAGCAAAGTTATACATAGTCAAAGATCATTCCAACTATGACATGATCCTAGGACGTCCTTGGATGCACGACAACAAGGAAATGCTAGGAGTCTGTCCTCTACCGGCTTCGATACCTTAATGAATATCCAATACGCCTTCTGGACATGACGATTATTTGTTGTCGCACCAACAACTTGCCAATGTGACACAACTTCCCGGAGAGAGCCTATCGACATACGTTGAAAGGTTCCGATCTCAAGTAAGTCTCATCACGCAACCCTCTTTACAACCAACTGCCCCTCATTCTGATAAGTCCTAGGGACTGGCTCTATCCAAAAAACCAACCTTGGCTAAGAGATGTGAATGGGAGGCCATCCCCTTTAAACATTTTATAAGGAGTCTAGAGGATGTCTCGATCAAAGACGACAAAACCAAGACCTTGATGTCTGCACGCCTAAACCCATTCGGAATTGGAGACCTAGTAACGAAGACGACCACATTCAAGGTCGGAAGCATTATGGTGAAAATGGCTACCTCACCTAATTCACCCACCGATAAGGAGGATGAACCGTACCTGGTAGCAGATGTCATCCTATGCGGCTACTGCAAACTCATCAATGTTGACAAGCTAGAAGGCATAACAATTCACTCGCGGTGGCTCAAACCCTACCGTACTTAAGACGTTGTGCTATCACTTTCCAGCATCCTACATTCTTTACTATATTGTGCTACTTCCTCCAGTGTGTTTTCCCTTACAATTTCACATCATATTTGTAATTCCTATAGAAAATGATGGCAATACTTGCATTCATAGTTAGGGTTTCAATTTTCAATTTTCAAATTAATTGAAGTATTATTTCCATCTGAGAACCTCTTTATCCCTAAAGACACAAAGTCCAGCCTAAACTAACCCACTAGAGCAGGTTAGGAAAGAAACCCTAAGAAAAAACATCCTGAAAAGAGTTGAGGGAAAAGATGTGCGCGGAAAGGGAAGGAGCTTTGAGACACTCACCCCAACGAAGCCAGGAAGATATTGCATCAGGAACACAGGGCAAAGGGATATAAAGCAAAAGCCTTTATTCAAATAATCAAATAGAAGAAAACCTTGAACTCGGCTTCCACCGAGTACAAGGAAGATGTTCACAAATTACGTAATATACTTAGTCGTCAAGAGGGTCGACCGCGCCTGCACCACCGTCAAGTTCTGCTTCAATGTCATCACCTGTTGATGCTCCTCCTTTAGGATCTACCGCAGCTTCTGCATCAGACGTTTTCGCAGTAACATACTCCATCCCAACATCATCAGCAGGAGCATCAAAGGCCACAACAACATCAAGAGTCATGCCGATTGCTTTCAAACATTCAGGTTCGTCTGTGTCAGAATCGAGAATTATCACGCCATCCTGGATTGGGTAATTACACTTATCTTCATTCAGAAGTCGTTTATGCTCAATCCTTCATCTCTTCAACTATGCTGCAAATCTATCTGCCCTTGCGCTTACTGGTGCTTGCAACGCTTCCTCGCGCCTCCTCCGCTCCTCCATGTCAATTGCAGCCGAAAGTGTATCGATGCGTCCTCTGGAAATACGCAGGTGCAAAATAGACATCCCCTGTATAGCATGGACGACTTCGCGAAGTGGAAGATCGATCTTAGCCATTACTTCTTCATGCGCATGGGTTTCGGGCTTGTCAAATTCGAAGCTTCTTTCTGGAGAGGTTACAGGATGGTCGTCCACCGTTTCCATGATAAACTGCAAAGAAGAAGAAGTTATAAAAAAATCAATTAGTCAATCAGAGGATCATATAAGTGTGGAGCAGTACCTGAGATATAGAAGGAACAACTACGTGAGATGATTCTTTATAATCTCGCAAGTCGACAGAATCCCAGGAGAAAATAAATCTTTACTTGCCACCTATGAAGGCTACTATTTCTTGATAGCAATCAACGATGCTTATCGCATAATGTTTGTACCATGTATAAAATACACGGGAGGTCCGCAAATCAATACAGGGAGGAATGCAGGGTATATTAATTCCAGGAGGCATGCAAGGCAAGTCAATAGACATGCATGGAGTTATATGCATAATTAATGCATGCAGTATTAATTTTGGGAGGTTTCATGCAGATTAATGACAGCATGCAAAGAAGGTTTCATGCAGATTAATGACAGCATGCAAAGGAGGTTTCATGCAGTTTAATGCCAGGAGGAAAGCAAGGAAAGTAAATACCATTTATGTTCAGGATTGTATAAATATTAGAAATGTAATTCTGAAAAGGAGGTAGCGGATAAAGAGGAGAGAAAACAGACAATGTAATAGAAATATCAATAAAACATTTCTCCCCAAGGGGATTATCCCATGGACGTAGGCAAACCATGCCGAACCACGTAAAACCCGCGTCTATCTTTGTCTTATATTTGTCCTTCAATTTACCTCTTAACCCTAAAAACACACCAAAACTATCCATTCATCGTATTTCGTGCCCAAAAGTGATTTTGGGTACAAACATTGGCACCGACTAAGGGGATTCGTGTAAAACAATCGTGTTTTATCATTGAGATAGATGCGTCAAAAGCTCAAAAATCATGCCACGAATTTTCATGCAAAAATCAGTTTTCTAGTTCGTGTTGCCGTAAACATCAACGGATCCGATTACAAAAATAAAATAAAGCCCCTGCAACCTCCGTTCGAAATGGGAGGTTTAATAGATGAAGCTCGCGAAAGGTGTTTCCAACAAACTTCTAGGAGGTTCGCTCCTAATCCAATAACACCGGTTGGAGCTATCGATTTCGCTACAAGACCAAATAATGACCAGCGCCAGAAGTATTCAGCCTAAACTGGTCAATGCGATCAGCACGGACAACACATACAAAGGACATAAGCATACATTTTTATCCTTAAATCTCATTAAATGATTTTTGATTTAATTCCATGAATTAAAGCATATGTTTCAATACTTAAATATCTTTTATTTTTAATCTATAATTTCATGAATTAAATTGCGTAATCAACAGGCTCAATCTCAGTGAAATCCATAAGGCATCATGATGAAATTTTCAAACCGTTTTTCAATTCCCTACAACATGGAAGCAAAAATTTCTGTGTTCGAGGAACTTTCATGTGCACTTGGAGCAGCAACATGATCGAGTTCAAGGTTCGTGGATAGAAACATGACCAGGTGCGAGATGAGAATTGCTTAGACCCTTCAATATTTAGCCTTGCATCACTTCGCAAGCACCTAAAGCCTCACCTTGCATGTGAGCACATTAGTCTTGCTTTTATCGCAAGCATAAAATCTCGTCTTGCACGTGAGTATGAAAGACTTGCACCTTGGAAAGCATAAGGTCTCGTCTCAACCATGTTCCAAATGCCCGATATTGGTCCAAAGACTCGTACTCAACACAAGCAACAACCAGCCTGCCCGAGCAGCAAGCGCTAGCCTTGTTACGTTGCGAGCAAAAAGCCTTGCCCCAGCCGCAAGCACACACTACATTCTACTCAAGACTCGACTAGCTATCGAGCATCACAAGTCCACCACGTGGAAAAAAAGGTCTCGCCTAGCACGTGAGCAAATTTTATTGCAGGTTATCACAATTGGGGGTGTCTTTGTAATGTCTCTACTCACACTTGGGGGCGACTGGCGAGTTACGTCATCGACGATCGACGCGAAGGAAAAACAAAATTCTTAACCCCGTGTATAAAATACACGGGAGGTCCGCAAATCAATACATGGAGGCATGCAGGGTATATTAATGCCAGGAGGCATGCAAGGTAAGTCAATAGGCATGCAGGGAGTTATATGTAGAATTAATGCATGTAGTATTAATTTTGGGAGGTTTCATGCAGATTAATGACAGCATGCAAAGAAGGTTTCATGCAGATTAATGACAGGAGGAAAGCAAGGAAAGTAAATACCATTTATGTTCAGGATTGTTATAAATAGTAGAAATGTAATTCTGAAAAGGAGGTAGCGGATAAAGAGGAGAGAAAACATTATCCCGTGGACGTAGGCAAACCATGCCGAACCACGTAAAACCCGCGTCTATCTTTGTCTTCTATTTTTCCTTCAATTTACCTCCTAACCCTAAAAACACATCAAAACCATCCATTCATCGTGTTTCGTGAAAAAAAGTGATTTTGGGTACAAACACATACATCTGAGGAAAGCTTCCGTATAATGAAAAGGAGTACACCTGACCCAAGGAAGGGACCAAGATCTGCCCAGATATGTACAAAGGAAACCAAAGCGACTCACCGGATCAAGTCCTGCTTCATTCACAACCCTAATCAGGACTCCTAGGGCAACGCATGACGATGTCGACCTATCCGATAAATATGCATTCACTTTAGCTTGGTCATTTCAGTGTACACATGTGTCACCATCTCATACCTACCCCAAAATAGTGTAACCATTATGTGCTAGTCAGGGGACTTAATGTTGATGGTGGATTTTCATTTAAGGCTAAGATTGTAAAGGCCAGAAAATTATGCTCTAATATCTTGTAAAATATAAAGCCATTAATAAGTGATGAATACTTCTTCACTTTACTAATTCACCTAGAATGGAGCATGTGGCAACAATCCCATTCTGTGAATTAAATACACGAAATTCATCTAGGTTGGAGCATGTAGTAACAATCCCATATACCCTATGAATTTCCAGCATTATTAATTAATGCGCAACCAGCCTCGTATTTCCTGTACTCATTATCAGTGCGGCATGACGACTGAGTGTTGCTCCCAGCAGAGCAACACGAATCTCCAAACATTATAATAAAAGCATGTACGAAATACCCGTACAAGTTGCAACTCTCGGTGTGTTATACTAGCCCAATTGAGCCACTCTTGGTGTGTTATACTAGCCCGATTGAGCATCCAAAATGTCCGTATCAGTATGGAAATGATCATGACCATCCAACTCTACTAGCATGATTGGATGTCCCAGATTGATTCCATAACCCCCGAGCAGGTATGGAATATCCGTTGCAGAACCAATATGGGCCCCGTATGGTCGGCCTCCCCGAAAGATTGGCCTAGCTTGCCAAAAATGTCCAAATATGGACGGAAAACCCTAAATTAGGGTTTGCGGCAAATTACATGTGTCGCAAAACAGTCTCAACCATCCATTTTCGCAGGTATATATGGAGATTATAGATGTAGATTCAAAGGGCTTAGAGCATGTCAACACAATCACTGTGGGCCTGCCTACATACCTGACCGATCGGTCAGGACCAACCATGGTTGGTTATTCCAATTCGTGCGCTCGTATGGAGCATGACGCACGTCCTTGAAACCCAAAATTAGGGTTTTGAAATCACAAGCTTCCATTTTCTCCAGCACGAATGGAGGGTCCGAGATTAGATCAAGCAGGTTCGGTCATACCAACATGACCACCGTGGGCCCATCTATCCCCTCACCTGATCGGACAAGGCATATCATGCCTGGTTCTCCCAAATCGCACGCCCAAACTAGCATGGTCACACTTCCCGAATTGCAAACTAATCTCGACCGCTCAAATTTGCCAGACAATTTGAGTGAATTGAATCACGTTTACAGGGGACAGTCAGGTATATGCGTGAACACCAGCCTACCACCTACATGCCATGCCGATCGACCAAGACCGACCAAGATTAGTTGTCTTGGGACGCGCACCTAAAGTTGACACGATGTGCGGCTTTTGCGGCACTAGTTTTCTATCGCAATTCGATCTCGACCGCTCAAATTTGCCAGACGAATTGAATGGCCCAGATCATGTTTCCGTGAGACGGTCAGATATAGGCGCCTACACCGTCATGCCATCTACAAACATGTATGATTGGCCAGCCAAAAATAGTATCCCAAGATTGGATTCGATCAGGATGAAGAGTGGTGCTTGCGCATCTCCTTCAAAACCCTAATTTCACCAAGTGTCACAGATGAGTGTCTCAAAGATCATCTCATCCGTCCAACTTCGCTAGCTTGGTTATATAGCCTTGGTCAGGAGTTAATTGGTCAGTGCGGCGTCATGGTGATCACCACCCATCACTCTACCACACCATGTGGTCAGCCAAGGGAGGACTTACTTGCGCAACCTCCAAACCATCACATGAAGTAGGCTGGACATAAAGTTATTTTGAGACGCTCAAACATCGATGCTTCATGCGTGCTGAATATACTCGATGCAGTACCTGCATAGTATGCACATGATACTTCACAAGTATAACGCAGTTATTCAATCTAGCATTACATGCTATTTTCTTTGGGTCCCATGATCCACACACTCGAGATATCAATCATGTCACAAATTGGGGGATACATACCGGGGTATTGGTCTAGCGGTTTACAGCATGAAGTGCGCAACGCGCCGTCACAAGAACATGTCAGGAAGTCATGGACGGTTAGTGATGATGGGAGAAGTGGGAAAGCCTGGTCGTGTGACACTAACACATTACTCCACTACTCCATCCCTCCACTTCCCACGAGATACGATGGTTAGGCAGTTCAGCCAACAGAGACAAGACAAGACAATACAACAGAGGCAAGTGTTGATACAATCGTATTCAAACACCGGAACTGATAGATTACATCCTGCAACCAAGTTTAGCTTTCTGGTACAAGTCATACATATCTTACACCTTCACATTCTCAACACCTTCTTCGCTTACCTCCCTAAGATCAACTCCATCTCCTTCACTTTGTGACCGAAACAAGTCTGGAACGACCATTTCTTGGTTTAGGCCAGACTTGCACAGATTGAACTCTCGAATCTACAAGCACTCACCGCGCAGTGCATTTTTTTAAGGTTTAGATTCATTCCTCATCCATATACCCCAAATTACCAAAACCGGCAGGAATAGTTTTCACCCATAAACAGGTTACACAAACCCAAAATCGTCAAGTACATGTGTGTATGGAAAACTAAGTTTTCGATGTATTGGTTGAGAGATATTAGCTTGTATCTAATCAGGTTTTCATCTAACGGTGAATATTGAATGCTTTGTTACTAAGATAACATTGATTGCAAACCCTGATTTAAAAGATTATACAAGGGAGAACTCTAGCAACTGGGAAACCTAATCCCCACACATTCTGTGTGATACTAGTTTGCTAAGATGGAGTTGATTCTCTTTTAACCTTTGGTTTTCTTCTTCTAGAACCAGGTTAACGACTTAAAGACTTCATTGGGATTGTGAAGCCAGACCGATATTGATTTTCTTGTAGTTGTATGATCTGATCTTGTTGTTTCTATCATACAAGTACAATTGTAATAATTGGCTTGAGATTTCTATCTCCAATAGGCAAGATATAAAAGTAATCACAAATATCTTCGTCTCATAGTTTGTGATTCCACAATATCTCGCTGCGTCGATTAAGACTATTGTGAGGTGATTGATAAAACTGAGTTGTTCTTCGGGAATATAAGTCTGGTTTTATTGATTGGTTCATGTTCACCTTGATTTATCAAAAGACGGAACAACACTAATAGGTTTATTTGTGGGAGACGAATTTATCTATCTTGTAGACTTTTATGTGTGAGACATATTTGTTTGATAAAGTCTTCGACTTTGGGTCATAGAAACTCTTGGTTGTGGGTGAGATCAGCTAAGGGAATCAATTTCGAAGTATCCTGCTAGGATCATAGGCGTAGGAGCATAACTATACCTTGAATCAGTGTGAGATTGATTGGGATTCAACAACAGTCCAGACCGAAGTTAATTTGGAGTAGGCTAGTGTCTGTAGCGGCTTAATACAGTGTATGTTTAATCTCGACTAGGTCCCGGGGTTTTTCTGCATTTGCGGTTTCCTCGTTAACAAAATTCTGGTGTCTGTGTTATTTATTTTCCGCATTATATTTTGTTATATAATTAAAATAATACAGGTTGTGCGTTGTTCAATCAATTAGAATATCCGACCTTATTGGTTGTTGATTTAAATTGATTGACACTTGGATATTGGTTTTTGGTACCATCCAAGTTATCTCTCTTTGATTAGACTCGCGAATCTCATTTGCTTGAGTAAATCAAATTGAGAGTTTGAGATAATAACTCCTTGAGTATTTTCCAATTGATTGAGTCTAGTTGATTCTTTAGAAAAAAACTCGGAGTTGTCCATACAGATTTCTAATCGATATATTGGGGGAGGTTGTTAGACCCCCGCTTTTTCAAGTTCAAACACAAACAAAGGCACGTCAACAAAATTCAATGAAGAGCAAATCATCTAGCAAGAAAGCTCAAACTTTCTCAGAAGACCGATGAGGTATGTAAGATTTTATCTTCATCTAAGAAGTTAGTTTCCAAGGATAAATCAAGACCATTTGAGAAGAAATTATGGTCAAATTATATTGGTACATATAGGTCCGTGGATTCCTGTCTAGAGGAAAATGGTGGAAAAATTGTTGTTCACGCAACTTGATTGTATTGTCTTTGGAATCTTGTCTCATGTGCCTGATCAAAAGAGACAATGATTTGTACCTCTCGGGCTTTAGGAAAAGTTTATTTTGTTCTTTTCTTATATTTTCTTTTATCTATCAAACAAAAATAAAGGGTACTATCGACAATTCCACTCTCCATAGGGTTGAGAGTTGGTCGTTTACGAACCTGCTTAAAGGTTTTGAGCCCTACATCCCTTTTCCTTCTATAAAACCTCTTTTTATCTCAAGACTACTTGTTGAGTAAAGTGTGATTTCCACTCACAAACCCATACGTTCATGGAAACTCCAAGTATGATGTCTACTAATGGAAAAGATGGTAATATGATTGTTAAGCCATCAATCATAAAGGAAAAAGAAAAATCTCCATTGTCTCCAACATTAAAATGGAAGAGAAGGATTGTGAGGAAGATATGAGTCGTTCCTTCAAATTCTCAGAAGTTTTCTGATGTTCTTGAAGTGTTGAAGGAGATGCAAACGGAGATTCAATAAATAAAGGGTTTTGTGTATAAGACTCATGAGATTCAGAAGGCCCTGGTTCGACAACAACAACCTAGAAGGTTTATTGATATAAACTCCTACGTTAATGAACCTTATGTTCCAATGGTTGTTGACGACAAGGAGTTCGGGAACGATAAAGAATTCTTCAAAGGTCTTATTGCCTAGTAAATCTTCTATTTTTCTTGTTTAGAAAAATAACTAGTGTTCGGAATAGCCATTATTGTGATTACACATAGCTATGTCCAAAGTTTTCATCTTCTTGTTTTTAGATTTATTTGTTTAGATTCTAAACTTTTTTGGAAGATGATTTTTGCAGTATTAACTTTATGATTTTATATATTGAAATATTTTATGGGATTTGTGTGTTTACATCCGTGAACTTGATAGTCCCATATTTTGTCAAAAGTAAAGTCGTTCGTGAATTGATATGCAAGTATTGATAAAAGAATGAATAGACTTTTGACAAACACAAAAGTTAATCTTATATTAAAAATTATTGATGTAGGATAGGTTAAAATCTTTTGTGATTCAAGGATTATGTCTATATGTGTCATTATGCAAATAGTGATGGAAATATAGAATGAATCCTTGTGTATTCCGCAGTAATTGACCTTCCCTGATCCATTTTTATGTATTACTGTGAGATTCCGTATTGTGTCTTATGTCGAGCACTAGACAACCAAGTTGATTATCATGTGTTCCGTAAGGTACTTTACGTCGAGTATATTGAACTAAATTAATCATCTTGTGTGGTTATTTAGTTAATACTCCTTAAGTTTTCTTATGTTTGAGCGTTTTTTCGACTGGGTTGGTTGTTTTTAATGATTAACTTAGTCATCGTTCCATATATTTTCTTATGTGAGTATAAACAATTAAATTGATTACTTTTGTGATTAGTTTAATTGTGTATCCCAGTTAGATTAGTTATGGGTTCTCTTGTGATTAATCTAATTGAGTTATTAAGTCTCCATAAGTTTACTTGTGTTGAGCATATTTGGTTAAATTAATCTTAGGTTCGCTTACGGTTAGTTTGATTGAATATTCTTTTTGAATTCCAAATTCATACTTATATGATATTTGTTGAGTTCAAAGAAATTATTCTTTTCTTTTTGAAATTAAGGTCGCTCTTGTTGTTCCCTTGGGAATGACATTTTATGAGGGAGAGTTCTTTTAAACTTGCGCTTAAATTGCCAAATCTTTGTGGGGAGTGCGACTGTGGAATATTATAGGGGTTATCTTGTATCTTTAGAGATTACTTGATGAATGCATTTACCTTCGGCTTTATGATTGCATCTAAACAAGATGATATACATTTACCTTTGGTCATGAAATATCTCTTACGTAAATTTCATTAGGATCCCATTCTTGTACCTTTGTCAATTTCATTGACAAAAAGGGGGAGAATTAATATGTAGTTCACACTACAAATACATATGGTTTTCGGATCATTATTTAAGGGGATTGGTTTCCATGTGAGATGGAGTATTGACTAGGGGGTGAAGTATCACCATAATATTGTTGTTAAAGTTGTGATGCAATTGGACTTTGACGATGTGTAATAATACTATGACACTGTATAACAATGAATGAGAACTCTTGTTTTATCGTTGTTATAGCTATGGATTTTCAACAACGGTGATGCTAAACTTACAACCTTTGGGATCATTGGACTACTTGGAAGTGATGAAGATTTCGAGTAATGTTGAATATTAGACATGTGGAATAGGAGCTACAAAGTTTATTTATATATTCCATATGTATTAATAGTTTTGCCACTAAAATTGACAAAGGGGGAGATTGTTAGAGCACTGCTCGGTCAAACTCGCATGCGTTGCTATCTCAAACATGTTTATCAATGTTAGTGATCAAAACTATAAAGTCTTGATTTATAGTCTACTATAGTTAAGGTCTTGGACTAGGATAAAAAGTGTAGTTGAGCTCAAGAACTCCATGGCAATCATCATACAAGACGAAGGACTACTCAACGAACCAGTGGATCTTCATCGACTAAAAGGTATGTGGAGACTTGAACTTATCTATCACTCAAAATTCTATCTACTCTATCTTTTATCTTGAGACAAAATTCGTATTACTATATAGACTAAGATTATACACATGTGATATTTCGAGCTGAGTATATCTCGCTTATCTATTTCTCGAAATATGTGTTGGTAAAGCTTTTGATTTAGCCAAGTTCATATTTACCTAGTGACGAAAGTCATGTTATGTTTCAATCATTTTGGAAATCGCTCTGACGAAAAATAGTTTGTGAATAACAACTATATAACGCCCTTTGATAATGTTTCAATGATTGAAATGAGATTTTAGACAATATAATCATTGGAGGATATAAGTATTGTTGTGGTAAAACATACATGTATAAGTCCTTATTTCTTGAACCGAAGTTTGCGAACTTTGTTGATCAAGTGAAACTAGAGTAGTGTGTGAGCTCAGTCCGAGAACTCAGCATACAAACTCAGTCCGTGAACCCAGTCAGCGAACTGGAGTAGTTCTCAAACCCGAGAATTTCTGCTGGAGTATGTGAACTCCGTCCGGGAAATTAAGTCCGCGAACTTGAGTAGGTTATGTCTAAAAACGATGTTTGTGAACTTATCTTAATTAATTAAGGAATGATATTGCAAACCGTGGCTTTATAGTTCATGAATCGATTCGAGTAAATCACATCATTTTTGCTTCGATTGTGTCTTGTGTAGTACATAAATATCTAAGCAATTGAACAACTCTCTAACTAGTTCATTTGAGTCATTTGGACTAGTTATGATGAAGAAGAATATGGTTGATATGAAAGTTATCATATGGCTAACCATTTGGTTAACTATTGTTGAACCAACTAATGTACAAGTTTGGGTACGGTTTTCACAAGCCTACAAACGTGCATTTCATGTATGTGTAACAAGCTATGTTTTCGATCTAACGGTTGATAAATAATAGTAACTTGAATCTAATCAGGTTTTCATCTAACGGTGGATATTGAATGCTTTGTTACTAAGCTAACATTGATTGCAAACCCTGATTTGAAAGACTATATAAGGGAGAACTCTAGAAACTGGGAAACCTAATCTCCACACATTCTTTTTAAGAGAACTCTAGAAACTGGGAAACCTAATCTCCACACATTCTATGTGATACTAGTTTGCTAAGCTAGAGTCAATTCTCATTTAACCTTTGATTTTCTTCTTCTAAAACCAGGTTAACGACTTAAAGACTTCATTGGGATTGTGAAGCCAGACCGATACTACTTTTCTTATAGTTGTGTGATCTGATCTTGTATCTTGTATCGTACGAGTACAATTGTAATAATTGGCTTGAGATTTCTATCTCCGATAGGCAAGATATAAAAGTAGTCACACACACTTCGTCTCATCGTTTGTGATTCCTCAATAATATTCTTCGCTGCGTCGATTAAGTTTATTGTAAGGTGATTGATAAAACTGAGTTGTTCTTCGTGAATATAAGTCTGGTTTTATCAATTGGTTCCTGTTCACCTTGATTTATCAAAATACGGAACAAAAATCATAGGTTTATTCGTGGGAGATGAATTTATCTATCTTGTAGACCTTTTTGTGTGAGACAGATTTGTTTGATAAAGTCTTCGACTTTGGGGCATAGCAACTCTTGGTTGTGGGTGAGATCAGCTAAGGGTATTAAGTGCGTAGTATCCTGCTAGGATTAGAGGCATAGGAGCGTAACTGTACCTTGGATCAGTGTGAGATTTATTGGGGTTCAACTACAGTCCATACCGAAGTTAGCTTGGAGTAGGCTATTGTCTGTAGCGGCTTAATACAGTGTATATTTAATCTGGACTAGGTCCCAGGGTTTTTCTTCATTTGCGGTTTCCTTGTTAACAAAATTCTGGTATCTGTGTTATTTCTTTTCCGTATTATATTTTGTTATATAATTGAAATAATACAGGTTGTGCGTTGTTCAATCAATTAGAATATCCAACCTCTTTGGTTGTTGATTTAAATTGATTGACACTTGGATATTGGTCTTTAGTAACATTCAAGTTATCTCTCTTTGATAAAGACTCGCAGATTCTATTTGCTTGAGTAAAGATCAAATCGAGAGATTGCGATAATAACTCCTTGAAATATTTTCTATTGATTGAGTCTAGATGATTCTCTAGAAAGTAACTCGGAGTTTTCCATACAGATTGCTAATCAAAATATTGTGTGTGGTTGTTAGACCCCCGCTTTTTCAAATTGTAGATGTTAAACATTTATATCATATATACATGTAGCATGTAGGAGTAATACTCGAGGCATGTAAACTGTCTTTCGTTCTCATCCATACTATTTAGATCCCATCCATAACTCTCATATGGTAGCAAAAGAAGATATTGGAGAGGATCATAACAACCCGATGTTTCATTAATAAATAACAACCTTCCTTCCGTTGTTCGGACTACAATGTCTCGCTCTCCTGGTTTTTTAGACCCATCTCCTTCAACTACAATTGCGGAGACTTGTGAAGCAGTTGGAAGCATGTACTGCTTCTCGGTCACAGGTTGCTCTTTAATCACCAGCCTGCACCTTTGGATGTCTTCTCGTTGTGCAAGCGGCCTGATAACATGCACAAACCTATTATGTGTATCTAGAATTATCCTCAACTTCTCCATCACCTCTCTGTTTAGATCTTTACCACCTTCTTCCATTCTCCAATTAATCTCATTATCTGTATCATAAACCTACATCTGTCGTATATATCTGGGACGACTTGTACTTGGATGATCTGTTTCATTTTCAACCACGGGAGGTAGAATGCCTGTTTTATGGTAGATGTCACCTTGAACATGGAACGTGTACACACCTTCTCTATTATCAGCTAATTATATGTCATAATTCACCCCAATTGGCATTAAAGAGAAACATTGTTTGTAACATCGTATGTACCTCCGAAAATGTATCCCTACTTCTGTTTGATCATCAAACAACTCCAAAAGCTCAATATGGGGTGGAACAAATGGTAAAACAACTTTCCCATATGAACATCAAAATCCTTTCGGTTCACGATAAAAAATCAACGCTTGGCACTTTGGACATGTCCGTGATGGAGGCAGATGGAACTTTTGGAATCCAACTTTGTAGGTGGTCCCTCTCGCACAATTCAAGAATAAGGATCTTCCTACAACACTTCGAGGTGGATGACCTCTCCCTTTCCCGACTTGAACTCATTTTGAAGTTGTTGCATATAAACACAATCAGGTCAAGATCTATACATACCTTTGATTACAATGGCTAGTTCACACATTCAATAAAACTCCATTATCAAGTTATGATTATAGGTGGGAGGTCAACAACATATTCATCTATCAAGTTTTTTAAATTTTCAATATAACTTCATTTTAATTGCTTTAGGAATAATCAGTTTTACTGCAAAAATGGAAAACTTCCATAGGGGTCAATGGGATTTCACTTGCCGGAAATATCCTACCTTTGGTAAAGAAAAAGAGTTGCATGGTAACAAAATTATATGGCATTGTCAATTATCATTTCTTAGTTTGTGCAGTTATAGATTGGTTAAGACTCTTACGAATTGTATTCTGCTTATTTGCTTGTTGGACTCTCTCCGTGATTCTTGGGCTTCTACGGAGTGTTATATCAGAACATTGTGGAAGGCCGCTAAGTTGTGGACTTCGACGAAGGATTGCATTAGATGTTGTCCCTGCATTTTTTATTCTATTGTATATGAATATGTACATAAATTGGCAACAAAGTGAAATGCGAATAGAATATATATTATAGTCGACTCAATTACTTAAATTTTCATGAAAGAAACAGTAAATCAACACACTTAGTTGATTATACCTCTATAAGTTTGGGAAGTATATGTTATAGACGTCGAAGCTCCGATAGTAGTACTTGGTCCTGGTTCATCCATACTATCTCGGTTCAGGAACCTAGATCTTTGACAAATATTTCTGAATCTGGTGGACAGGGGTCCCCTCAACTTGATCAGGTACACTTACAACAGTTTTGGCAGCAATTTCCGCATTGACTTTCTCACGCATCTCGTAATGTTCTCCATCATCAGAGCTGCTATCACTAGCATCTATTGACTTATTGTTGTTGTTGTCTCCAATAACTATACCTCCCACAGGATTTATATCAGGAAAATAACTGTTTGCTCGGTGTCGCTTCTGTCAATAAAAATGTGGTCAACGGAGTTGTTAGGTGGAACAATAGTTCTAATCATGAAATAACAACACAAAGTTCTGTAGTCGACGTAATCTCAGAAGTCTAAATTCATATCAGTTTCTAGTTAATCCTAAAAATGAAAGAGGAACCTATTTTTCTATGTTAAAAGATGAGTATGTATATAAAAATGTAGTACCCTACAAACTTCTCATTAAAAAACTACTTAATACATTACATCTCCAAAAAATTCAGAAATAAATGCACGACTCAATATATTACACATTCCTAACAACAAAGAAAGAGTGTGTATTTGCTAGAGAAATGCGGAATCAACAGATGGCATATCGATGCATCAATGGTCATCATAGAAAAAATTAAATCGGAAACATCAACACTCGGTGTAGGGACAGAATATCGCAAGATATTGGGTTACGAACACAACAACAAATATAAGAGAAAAGTATCGCAAGATAATGCGATGATAGAAGAAACATGGGAGAAACATGAAAGGTTTGCGAATGTAGAATAAGGTTTACGATCATAGGTTGCGATGATTCGCAGGTTATGTACAGTTGTACAAATTTCACTATAAATAGTAGTTCAAATGCTAGATTAGAGAGGTTCTTTTGGTGAGTGTTAGAAAAGGTCTTAGGAAAGATAATAGAGAAAGTTGTAACTATTCTAGTTCCATTAAGATACTTCTTTGTAATCAATTGAGATCATCAATAAAGAAAATTGTCATTCTTTATCAAGAACTTCTCTAAGTTTTACAAATTATACTGAGGGTGTAGTTGTAAGATATTCTGCAACTACATAATTGGCGCTAGAAACAGGGGTTGATTGAAGAAATAAAAAGAGAATTAAAGAATTATGCATCATAGAAATGGCTAGAAGAAGAAATATATCAGAACCATTGACTGCAGTAAGAAGAAGTGCAAGACTCGCAGGTGGAGAAGCAAATATAACAGGAGAACCTACTAGGGGAAGGAGCAATCGAAGAAATCAAACTCAACAAACGGTAATACAAGAAAGAGAAATAGATCAAGATCGAGTGAGTGTACACACTTGGAGAACGGATACACCAGCAAAAGCATATAGAGAACCGTAGATCAGAGAAAATGGTAGATTGATGGGAGGAACAATTCATGAAAGAGAAATGGAGGCATTAGAAATATTGAGACAAGGAATTCAAGAAGAACGAAGACTTGAAGCTGAATAACGTGCAAATTTAACCAGACAAAATCAAGAATTGAGGAGGGAGAATGAGATGTTACAAAGGAGGAGATCTCAAAGTGCTGCGAGATCAAGTGTTATACCAGAGAGAGAAGAACGAAATTCGCCAACAATCAATAGTGGAAGTGTTATGCAAGAACAAGCACAGAATCTGATCGAAAGAAATTGAGAGAATCGCTTCATTCTAGTACCAAACAACGAACAACACATGGAGAATTTACGAGCAGAACCATTTCCAAGGGAAAATAACCAGAATGGCGAAGAAAATCAAGAGGAAGAGCAGCAACTTGTGGAAGAAATTGAGAGGAAACAAGCAGTGCATCAAAACAATTACGAGGATAGAGTAAGAAGACATGAACAGGCTCGCAACAATCAAAATCTTGAGTACGGAAGAATTCAGAGGAGAGTTGGAAATCAACGAACAGAAATAGGAAGGAATGAGCCAAATCTTCAAATCAGGACTCAGGTAAATCAAGGAGAGGTAAATCGCAGAAGGAGGAGAAATGAAGAAGAATAAATTCCTGATATTCACATGAGAAGAATGAGAAAAACTGAAATGGAAGAACAAGAATTTCAAAATGCTTTGCAACAAAACAATTGTGACAATCTGGAAAGAAGGTATTTGAAAAATTGTGCAAATGGAAACATTAATGAAGAGTATGATAGAATGCGAAGGATCGCAAGAGAAGAAATGCAAGAACGTAGAAGAAGAGAGGCTGCGTTGAAGAGACCAATAGATGAAAATTCTGAAGCAAATGAACGGATATTTCGAGAATTAGCGGAAATGAGAGGAATGATAAATAGAAGAGGAGTAGGAGATAGAAGGCAATTAGATGAAGCAATAGAAGAAGCTGCGAGGACTCCTTTTTCTAGAGAAGTGCAATTGGGAGGGATTCCACCAAAATGCAATCTGCCTACATTAACCAGCATCTTTGACGGGACTTCGTGTGCTATTCAACACATTAAAGCATATATAAGATGCATGTTACAATGGGAGAATCACGATGCTGTATTATGCAAGTACTTCGCATCAAGCTTAACAGGAGAAGCTTTAAAATGGTTTGAAGGTCTCCCAAAGAACAATATTACATCATTTAATCATCTACAAGTAACTTTCTTAGGAGCGTATATCACAAATAATTCCTCAAGACTTGGTATTGAAGATGTATTTGGTTTAAAACGGAGAATTGGCGAAAGTTTGAAGCATTTGGTAAGGAGATGGAAAACTATGTGCAGTGATATGGTAGGGCGTGTGGATGAGAGGTATTTGATTTTGTCTTTCATAAATGCGATGTTCGCAACTGAACAATTATATGTTCAAATCTTCAGAAGAAAAAATTCCATTATGATGACAGAGTTATGGGAATTGCAAGAAGAATACATTACATTAGAAGAAAAGCAAAATAATATGGAGTCATATCCAGTGACAAACACCAACACTCAAAATTTAGGAGCAAACTTACTTCCTAAAATAATCAATATTGTAGCAGGAACTTCACAAACATCTTCGCAGACATCTTCGCAGATATCAGAAGAGAAGAAAATCGACAATGGCCAACCAAAAATGGTAGCAATGAGTAGCAAAGATCAAGAAGAATATGATAGAGAAAGGAATTTCTATAGCCAAGGAGGAAATAACCAGATCCCAAGATTAGATCAGCATCATGAAAATTATGGAGGACAAAGGAAGAACTATTTTGGACAAGGGAATCATAGACAAAACTATAACAATGGACAAGGAGGTAAAAGAATGATAAGAGAAGAAGTAAAGATGCCACCTTTGAATTCAAGTGTGGAAAAGATATGTCAAGCAATCATCTTGATGGAGAATATACCAACACCATGGAATATGGGAAAAGAACCACCAATTGGTTCAAGAAGTCATGAATTTTGCTTGTACCATCACTTTCATGGACATTCTACAAATAATTGCAATAATATCAAAAGGATTATCTTGCGAATGATTGATCAAGGTAAATTGGACCACTTCTTACTCAAGCAAGCACAGTCGCAACAATTACCACAGGCTCCAGTGATAACTTGCATGATGAACACAACACAAGAAAAGGGAAAAGAAGAAAAATAATAAGAAGATAAGGAGATGGAGATACATACATTTTTATCTCTGTTATGCCAAGAAAAGACCCAAGGTTGATAGTTACGATCACGAAGGTTTGCAGGAATATCTACTATCCCAGAGATATAAGAACCCGATAATGCTAAAGGATAATTATACCAATCTTCATCATGAGAACGATGAGGGGTTTGATTATTTCCAGAAGCGTAATCAATATCGTGCATAAGAAGATCATCTTCTGCGACATCAGATTTACGATGAAGACGAACACCCCAACGCTTATCTTCCCTATTCGCAAGAATTAGTGTGTAATTCTTAAAGAAATTCTCAACTGTATAATTTTCAGCAATGATCTCTACGTCTCTAAATCCCGGTTTCCTAAGTTCAAATGGATATAAAGATTTTCCAGTAGCAGCACGGGTTGCGAACTCAACCAAAATACGAATGCAATCACCAGTTAATTGATAAATGGCTCGTGAGAAATTTGGGTGAGAAATAATTTCATAGAATAAAGGAAGATTGACATCGAAAAGAGGCAGACCTGCGAGTATTTGGCCTCGTGAAACTAAAACTTTCTGATTATCCCAATGAGTTCAGTAAAGAGTTCCATACAGAGATTGGATTTATGGGTATGACCATCAATCTCCGAAAGAACGAGATCTCTATCAGTAAGCTCTGCATTAAGTTGTTTCACAATCTTCTTCTTTGGAGCCATTAGATGAAGGATGTAAAACAGAGAAGAAAATAAATAAAAAGAGCAAGAAATCGTAAAAGAAAGAAGTTACAGAAGCAGATGTAATAAGGAAGATGAAGAAGATAAAAGAATAAAAGAAGGAATTAATTATAAAGAAGAGAGTTTGATGAAGATAGAAATTCATCAATGCGATTAGACGTGGGTGGTTAAGAAGGACTGTTACGAAAAAACGTGTCAGAGATTTAATAAAAGAGAAAACACGTGTTGCGAATATAACAGGTGATGATAACTATATTAAATTTGTGAAGAATAATGATTCTCATGACATTTCTTCTTCGCAGAAATGACATGAGAAGAGGCAAGATGTAGGGATAGAATATCGCAAGATATTGGGTTACGAACACATCAACAAATATAAGAGAAAAGTATCGCAAGATAATGCGATGATAGAAGAAACACGGGAGAAACGTGAAAGCTTTGCGAATGTAGAATAAGGTTTACGATCATAGGTTGCGATGATTCGCAGGTTATGTACAGTTGTACAAATTTCACTATAAATAGTAGTTCAAATGCTAGATTAGAGAGGTTCTTTTGGTGAGTGTTAGAAAAGGTCTTAGGAAAGAGAATAGAGAAAGTTGTAACTATTCTAGTTCCATTAAGATACTTTTTTGTAATCAATTGAGATCATCAATAAAGAAAATTGTCATTCTTCATCAAGAACTTCTCTAAGTTTTACAAATTCTACTGAGGGTGTAGTTGTAAGATATTCTACAACTACACTCGGAACCCTAACAGAGATAACATGATCAAGATATATAGTGAACTATGTTTCTAAATACAGAAGAAACATGTTCAGAATTCATAAACATAATTCATAAACATGGCAAATTGTGAACTACGTTTCGTAAGTACACATACCTGATATGGTGCAACTGATTTCCCCTTTATCTTTCTTGATGTCTCTTCGGCTTCCTCATCTGCATGCTGAACTTGCTCTAAAATTCTAAGACTTCGACATGGAATGAATATTGCTGTATTTTTTTGAGAGATATTACTGCAACTTGTTCCAATTCCCTGATGGTCATCTATTTCTTTCTGGATATCCAATTGTTGACGCCGTACTTGCTCTGAGATTCTTGGGCTTCAACGAGGAAGGAGTACATTTGCAGAAGCTATTCTAATATGATAATCTGTACGTTGTTTTTCAAGCATCTGCTGTCTTTCATTCTTTGCCATTGAACTCCGTATTGCACTTTGTGCAGCAAGGCACATTGCTGCATAAGATAAATAACCAAAAAGAAATTTATAACTATTTTTTTTCCTATGTGTATAATTGTGCACCCTGAGCAACTTGTACCATTAATTTAAATGGAGAAAAATAAATAAATTAAACCATTAGCTCAATACAAAATTGTAATTATATCGTTACTCTTCCATTGACCCTCACCATCATACCACAACACGAACCTATCTAAGCTTCCACAAAATCTAATCCTGGAAAGCTATCCAGTTGAGCTAAATTTGTTGCATTCAGATGACTAAATGATTATATGGAACCAATCCAGCCAAACACTTCAAATTATTCATAATAATCATCCACAGAAGATGTATGGGTCAATTTATTAAAACTGCCAACAAAATTCTCTTCAACAGGGTTTTCAAAGCGTGCACAGAGGTGAAGAGCTAGATCTTACCAAGTGATTCGATGTCTATTGACTTGAAAGTTTAAAAACCAAGTTTCAGCTTTACCTTCAAGATAAATAGTAGCAATATTGACTTTCCTGTGCTCCTCAATGTCGTTCAGCTCAAAATATCTCTCACCTTTTTGAATCCAAGCTCTCGGATTCTCCCCATCAAAGCGTGGAAAATCTAGCTTAGAAAGGTGATGCTGCTGATAGTGATTTTGACGTGAATGTGAGAATCGAATGTCCTCCTGAGAGTCTGGATTAGATGTACTAGCCTGCTCTGGAATGGAATCAAATTTCTTGAGGAGTAGATCGAACTTTGAGTTCAGATCGGATGAGAAGCTGTTGAAATTTGTTTGTAATTTTGTAATTGCAGCCGTATTAGCTTCTACTTTATCATTAACATCTTTGAGTGTCATTGTGATTTTTTTAAAAAAATTTTTGGGTGGATAGAATGGCTCTGATGCCAAATTTTGTATCCCTACAACAATTCAACGCAGAGATGGAGGTAGAATGGTGAAAATTCACCTCTTGAATCAAGGATTCAAGCCAAAATTCTGGCACAGAGGCGCAACCAAAGTTTATTGAGAAAACAAATTTCAGGTCCTGAAGATATAATCTCTTCTTACATCTTAAATGCAAAAGATTAAAACCCTAAGCCAAACAATACACGTTTGACACGTGGCTAACCATCAACGGTCAACCACTAACTAGTTAATGACGCTACTAAACTACTGAGGCATTCGACTAGATATGATAATGGCAGACTTAAAAGTAAGTTGTCGCAGAAGGGATACAATACTACACAAGACACAATCGAAGAAAAATCGGTTTGATTCACTTGATTCAATTAATGAACAATATAGCCACGGTTTGCAAGGATTGCATTCCTTATTTTTTTATTGTTTAAGTTCATGAACAACCGATTTGAGATATAACCAGCTTGGGTACGCGTACGGGTACGTATACTCTAGCTTTACCGGAATTGGGTTTGAAAACCCAGCAGAAATTTTCACTTGGAAAACTTGCGTGGGTATGTGTACGGGTACGCGTACCTAAGGTGACTAGTTTGTAAGTTCGTAAACTCCAAATTTCAGCAAAAATTCTTGGTACAAGAACTTCCGCCAGTACATATATGGGTACGCGTACCCAACCTGTCTCCTTCACCAATACCGCATGCATACATATGCACGCACTTGGTTTCCATTACATGGACTTATACATTAATGTGCGAACACACTATATATGCTTATATCCATTGGTGGTTACGTAATATCAACTCTACATTTCAATCATTGAAACATTCTTTTATAATATTATAATAATCGTTAGACATAAAGAATTGACTATCGTCATCAAAGATATTTTCAAGATTGAAACGTCATCATGACTTTGTCACGGGTAAAGATGAAAAGTGGTTAAAGCGAAATCTTACCTACACATATTTCGAGAAAAAGATAGGCGAGTAAACTCGGCTGAAAATAGCAAATGTGTATGTATGAAAACTATCATACTATACGACTTTTGTCTCAAGAGTATGAGATAGAGTAGATAGAATTTTGAGTGCTAGATAAGTTCAAGTATCCACATACCTTTTTGGTCGGATGAAGTTCCACCGGTTCCTTGAGTAGTTCTTCTTCTTCATAAGATAATCTCCATGGAGTCTGGATCTCAACTATACTTAACTATCCTAGACCGATACTTAGTCATAAGTAAACTAGAAATCAATATGTATAGTTTTGATCACTAATATTGACAAACATGCTTGAGATAGCAACGCATGCGAGTTCGACCGAGAAATGCTCTAACAGTAGTGACTTGCTTCACTATTAGAGATCGAGCATATTGTTATGGCCAAATAACCAGTAATAAAGTAACTGAGAGTTAATGAAAGGGAAAAGGTTGGTGTGAGAGATTGGGTGCCTTGAGAAACATCTGGAACCAAATTTGAAAAGAAAATATTTAAAAATTACACAAACATAAAACAACTCTGCCCAAGTGATCGATGCAAGCTAATAGTGATATGAAAGAGGTTCATTGGGCTATTCATGATTTTCATCTAATCCATAAAAAATTTCTGGTATTTAAAGAGAGGGAGTGTGTAGCAAAATACTTTACTCTGGTTAGGTATGAAGAATCCAAGGCTAAGCAACAATTTCGACTTCAATGGTTGAATTTAAGAGATTCTAATACTTTTTTTTTTCATGGGTCTCTGAAAGTGAGAAGGTCTATAAATAACATTATGTCTCTTAATTCTAGTGATGATGGTTTTTTGGAAGAGAGAGTGTTCTAAGTTCTCTTCTGATTTCTTTGGTGAATTTTTTGGTCAAACTTGCAATTCTGAGGTTCATGATGGCCTAGAGTTCAAATTGATTACTAGTTCAACAACTGAAAAGTTTGTGAGGGATGTTACTAGAAATGAAATTGCGCTCTCTCCACTATTGACTCAAACAATGCTCCTGGTCCAGATGGTTTTTCCAGCCATTTCTTCAAAGTTTGTTGGAACATTATTTTTGTATTGTTCTTTATAAGTGCATTACCAAGATTATATATCCTTGAGAATGAAATATCAATTTAATTAGTCCTTTCAGTCCGCATTTATTTTTTGGATATTCACACAAGATAATATTATGCTTGTACACAAGATAATATTATCCACACAAGATAATATTATAGAATTAATGGAACTCTCAGGTGCTCATTGAAGATTGATCATCGAAAAGATTATGACATAGTCAATTGGCAAGTTGTTTCTATTACTCTTAGGAAAATGGGATTTCCTGAAAAAATTATTTACTAGATAGATTGTGCATTACTTCTACAAAATTTTATATGATGGTTAACGAATACCTTTGGGGGGTTTTTGGAGCTTCAAGAGGGCCCAGGCAAGGTTTCCCTCTTAATTTATGATTGTTATGGAGGTTTTCAGTGTTATCCTTTCTAAACAAGTGACTCCAGGGAATTATGAGTTCCATCCTAGAGAGTCATTTGTGTTTTACTGATGACCTTTTGGTGTTCTTCAAAGGGACAATAGTTTCTTCTCAAAATCTTCATTCTTGTTTGGAGGTTTTCTCTAGCTTTTTTGGGTTAGTTATGAATAAACATGAGAATAATTTATTTACTTCAGCTATTGGTACAGATCTTACTTCAGTTATTCGGCTAGGATTTATCTCATGTTTCTCTGCCTGCCAGGTATTTAAGAATGCCTCTTCTTTCTACTATGTTGTCTCATAATAATTTTATTCCTCCCATTACTAAGGTGGTGAATAAAGTAAAATCTTGGAAAGAATTTTTTTTTATATATTTTACTAGTAGAATACTATTAATCAAGGTGGTGTTGAATGGAATGATACTTTTTTGGTTGTCTTGTTTTATTCTACCAAAATGAGCCATAAAAAAATTGAATAAAGTTTTCAAAAGGTTTTTATAGTCTAACTTTGATTTAGGGGAAAAACATAATCATATAAGTTAGAGTCAGATTTGTGTGAATCACAAGGAATGAGGTCTTGTTGTCAGGGATATTGAAATATAACCACAAATTTGAGACAAATATGGAAAATTGTCTCCGGTAAGAAGAGCATTTAGACCTCTTGGGTGCAGAAGAACATTATTAAGAATACATACTTCTTGGATTTGAGCACTCATTAGGAAGCTTCATGGTATTAAAGAAGGATTTTAGAGCATAAAGGTATAGTTAAGCAACACTTGAATTTGATTATTAGTGAGTTAGATTCTTTACTGATTGTTGGCATGATAAAGGGGCTCTAGTAGATTAGGTGGATCATGCTATTAGTGTTGATGTTGGTCCCATGCTTTATTGCTCGGTAATTGATTTTATTGAGAATGATAGTTGGAATTTCCCTGTCCAATCCTCCATTGAGTTGGATATGCTCTTTGAGGACATATCTTATTCTTGTGGGTTTGATGTTAGTGAGAAAGATAAACTAGTATGGAGGTTAAGCATATATGGATAATTTACTATGAAGGATGGTTATCTTGCTTTGTCCCCTCACAAGAATCAGGTGTTTTGGAATTCTCTTGTTTGGTTTAAAGTTCATAATCCAAAACATTCTTTTAATCCCGGTTATTTTACATGGCAGGCTGAAGACTAGGCATAAGTTAGATCAGGGGGGTTATTTCTGATACTACTTGTGTTATTTGTGATGCATCTATAGAAACTGAAGAAATATCCTTTTCAGTGTGTTTTCTCTTCAGAAATGTGGAAAGGGGTACTTCTTAAATTATGATACAACAAAGATTGCCTTTCTAATTGGGAAGCAGAGATTACCTTTCTAATTGGGAATCAATCTTGGATGGTGTGTTGCTTATTTTTATGGAAAGGATTTCATCAATTCTATCAAGACATTGTTTCTCAATAGATTCATTTATGTACATAGTTCATAATAAGATTGCTTGTAACTGGCATTTCCCTCAGCAGAACGAAGTTATGGTAAATTCTGACGGTTCCATGAAGGATCTATCTGCTGGGTTTGGTGTTATTCTTAGAAACTGTAAGGGAGATACATTATATGCTGCTTGAAGGTTCTCAACTTATCCCTGTCCTTACTCATGAGAATCAGGGTGTTGAATTAGGTTTAAAACTAGCTCCTAAAAATGGGCGTAAGGCTATTTGTGTGGGACTTGATTCTATGTCCAGTTCACTAACAAAGTCCTAAGCCACCATGAATTGTTCTGCAGGTTTAAAGGAGATTTTCAGGCCTTTTCAAGTTTTCTGACCAAGTGAGATATATTAATTATTACAAGGGACACAAATCAGGTTGCAAATTTTTTGGTTGGGATTCAACCTGTTCATAAACATGTAAATTATAAGGACTACAAATTGGGGGTCTGAGTTAAAGGAAATAGTGCAAAATGATAGGGAGGGTAAGGTTTGTTACAGAACTTAGTTAGTTTTGTTGCATACTTGTGTTTGCTAGGTTGAAGTTAGTTTTTCTATTTTTTTTGTTTTTTTTTTTTTTTTTTTTTTTTTTTTTTTTTTGGGGGGGGGGGGGGGTTGGGCCTTCACCTCGCAGAATGTATCAAAACAAAGAAAAACATAAAACAACTTGCTAGTTGAGTGACAACAGAAACTTAAACTCTCAGGGGAGAGCCATACACAAAAAAAAATCAGTTGTTCATCAGAGATGAAGCAACGAAAAAAAACTTAGAGACATTGGCATGATAGTTGCAAAGTTTTTTGCTATTCCATGACGGTCAATTTCGAAGTTGTTAATTGACGTATTCAATCTTGACCAAATTTACTCCTAGACCCCTTATTAGTCTATAACCACCTAAACATACATTATTTTTTTGCTCATATACCAACATGTAAAAAAAAGAAAATTGTTACACCAAATATGTAAACTTACATTATTTTTCTATTCATATACCGAAAACAAATTTTTTTTTCCCGAGCAAGTCGAAGTAAGCTAGAAATATTATCTCATAAAAATATAACACACTTTTACGCCGGCTTGTTAGAGCCTCGTCACAACCCACATAAGTAGGATTACCCACATGTCAAAAAAATAAATAAATTGAAACACCCAACATGTAAGCTTACATATATATTTTTGTTCATATACCAGCATGTGAAAAATAAAAACCAACGTGTGTAAAATAAGAAAATCATTAGGCTAAGTCACGTGGGCTAGATTTGGCTGCTAGATTAGCCAAAAAGTGTTGCAGTTGAAAAAAAATTGTTGTCTATTTATTAACACTAGTTCTCTCTCTTATCATTTGCTCGCACTTGAAGTAGTTGCGAGATAGTTGCGCTGAATGATTTAGTGCAACAAAAATCACTTTTTGCAGAATGGTTTAGCGTAGGGGAGAATATTTCAGCGCGTCAAATGGAAACGCGCTGGCTGAATGAAAACGCGCTGAATGAATTCCCATCCGTCACTTCTCACAATTTACACTCAACCCCTATCATCTCACAAGACTAAACTAGACCCTCTCTCTATATCATATGCATCACAGTTGATGCATCACTAGACTAACTAGACCCTCACTTTACTTAATATCTCACTAGACTAACTAGACCCTCACTTCTCACAGTTTCGTGTTTCAGTCATCAAAACAGTGCCTTTATGTACAACAGTCACTTCACATCACTTCAATAATAATGTTGCTATGCTCTTTTCCTCTGTTCTTATTTTAAACTAGTGTTCAGCTGTACTTTGCACGGGCCCAAATTAAAGTATCCAGAGATTCAGTCAAATGGGTGACAAAGGGCGATACCGTACACTGGAATTTCAATATTTTCCTTCTGGGTTTCACCATGAATTTTTATTGTGAATGCATGACTAATGGTAAGTTTGGCAAATATTGTACTATCTACATAGTATTTAAGGGCTTAATTAGTAATATTCCATATCTAAAGGGCATGCTAATGAAATTTGCAGGATTCCTATGAAAAAACTTATCAAACAGGGCTTTTAATCATGTGCTACTAAAGGTAATAAACAATCAATAGTCCAAGTACATTTGTAATTCATAATTAATCAAAGAATCCAAAATCAGATACAGAATTACGTATACAATCTTGCATTCAATCGGCTTAAGTTTTGCACTTCTATTTAAAACTTATAATTATTTGGCCATGGCCATGATGAAAATGGTGGTTTACCATTTCGGACTGTAAAGTCTTGAATGGGAAAAGAAGAATCCGTTTCATCCATTCAAGGTATAGAGCTTTATGGCTATTGGAGATATGCCCACTGCTTTGCTTATAATCGATGAAAGTTTGGATGTAGCATGATCATCCATAAGCATCCACATTTTACTAATCGAGTGTCTTAGTTCGGTGTAAGTAGGTATTCTCTCTTTCAACTAAAATTATGTCCTCTTTAATGTACTGAATATCAGTTTGCAGTTGCGAAGATGCAAAAGAAGGTTAACTTATGTACTAAATCATTTATTTTTTTTAACTTAAACTACATAAATTCCAGGTAGGGTATAACCTACTGTTGAGCGTTGGCTCTGATAGTGATTGAAGTATTCTTATTTGTCCGTGTTCTTCAAGCCGTCTTTCAGCATTCAAGTCCAACTCCTTTGCTATTTTATCTTCATGCGTTTTATTTTCTCTATCCACATCAAGCTACCAAGGTATGAACACAGATGCGACTGAATCCTTGATAGTGCGGAGAACTCTATAGTAGTCTAGTGAACTTTATGGTAGATAACACTGCATTAATACTCTTTAACAATATCCAATTAAAATGGATGTCCGGAAAGATATCACTTCCCTGCAATATAAAGTATAAATATTAAGGTCCATAATATGGAAAACATTAACATTAAAGTTTTGGTTCTCTAATTAAACACTAAGGATTAGGAACCGTTGTACAGTAAAGATTAAAAAATGGTAACTCTGAGCTATTCCTGTCTTAAGAGATACTTGTTCTGTAACATCTCTTTTTAAAGTTTGGTAATCATACCGGTCATAATCACTTAGTTTTATCATCGTCAATGATTTTTTGAAATATTCCAAGTGGGTATCTTAAGTTCTCTACAACAGTTGGGTCTATAACTACCGACTTTATCATATTTGTAATACAAAGCTTCTCGTTATCCTAGATAGTCATTTGGTCCACGTTTTTGAACTCCCTAGTTGTGATGCGAGACAAATTGTCCCATAGAGAAAAGTGACCATGTTTTCTCGACATCTGATCCAAGTTTTCTAACACGGTAACACCTTATTTTCAAAGGTTTCGACAGACAATCATCTCGAACTAATATAAGTAACAGAAAAAGAAAGAGTGCATTGTTTCCACCGTAAATTCATTACGAATGAGAGCATGATTTTGAAGTTGCAAATTTCACGACACAGAAAGTGTAAAACTTACAGTAAGTCCTGCCAATATCCTCCTAGTTTACAGCATAAACCTCAAGACAACATCATTTTCCAAGCATGGTATGTCCCATTTTTAACTTCCGCAGTTGGTTCAATTCAATCTAAGATGTAACAAAAAAAAAACAGAAAACCGTAAGCAAATTCATACTTGGTAGAGAATTCTCGTTTGGCACCTGTCAACAAAAAAAAAAAAAACAGTGAATCAATATCACAATACAATAGGTCAGTCAAGCGGTTCATATGATGTTTGATGTTGAATACTTCCATGCTTACAAAAAATCTTAAGCTGAATCTCATACTCGTGCAGCAAAATGTACAAAGGCCCTGATAATATATCATTAAATTGTTAAACTGGGCATGAATATCACTGAAATTCATGTGAAATATCAAAACGAACTGAAATCTGCAACCCACGGTCTAGATCTTAATAGTGTTTCCTGATGTTTTGTGCGTAAGATCCTGGCTGCATGTATGCAACAAAGATGAAACAGTCAGTTAGGTATTAAGGAAAACGATTAACAGGTATGTGAAATCCAATAATGGTATGCCTAATGTTAGTAATTAAAACTTAAAATTGAAGAAAAACATACCATCTGCCCTTGCTCAAGGCTATTCCCGATCCCCATAATAAGTTCCTGAAAAAAAATGACCGAATGAGAGCAGAGAGGAAAGATGGCAGAAACAAAACAAAAAAGAGAGATTACTATCATGGTATGAGAAATCACATGTTTCTTATCGGTTCAAACAAAAAAGTGGGGCCAGAAGCTTTATAATTCGAGCTTGATACAGCTTTCAACCAGAACTAAGTATTTTCTCTTGAAACTATATATATAATAATAATTTATCTGGTGAGATTTTCAAGAAGAAGACATATAGTTGTTTTGGATAATGAAATTATGTGGCGTTGTTTGGTTCAGCGCTAGGTTTTTACGCGTTACTTGTTCAAGGCCAAGCGTTGTTTTATTCTGCGACTAACATGTTAGACTAAAACTTCCATAGGACTGAGGAGGTTATCGTAGTTGATGTGGATTGCTAATCTAACTGCTAGATTAGCACACCATAGGACTGACCCTTATGCCCACAATTTGGCACCCATGTAGGCAACCTCACCTTAGCCAGTTTCCTTATGGAGCCCCATTACAGTTTTTAGAAGCGGGAGAGGAAAAAGAGGGAGCGACCGACCAAGCGATAGTTAAAACTTAGAACTTTAATGACTGCGTAACCCACGAGGGATAGAAAAGAACACACATTCATTAGTTTTAGGGTTTCGTTTTTGTTGTCTTTGGCGGCATTGATTCTGATTTCTAAACAATCATCATCAATCACGTTTGATTTTCCCGTTGTTCATCCATTCATTAAATTTAACCCCATTTTCCCAATTGTAACAACCCACAACTACTGAGAGAACTCGATCGAAGAAGAAAAAGAAGATAAACGGGTTTTTCTCATGTCGTTCTGTAATTATTGAGGCATTGAAGTTGGAATGACGCAACCCTATCTTATAATTCTCATCTACAGTCGTTTCGTTGTACCCAGAGAAAGAAGCGAGTGAGGAGTATATAGGGAATCAGTGGTTTCGGCTGGAGATTGGAGATTGGAACAGTGGGTTGATTGATTTCGACTAGGAAATCTTGCTCCTTTTTTAAGGGGTTGATTGAGTTTTTGATATTAGGGTTTTAAAGGTCTGGAATTGTTGCAGTGGGATTCTTTCCTTCTTGTTGGTGAGTCTTTTGTTCTTCTGCTCTCTCTTTTTTGTTTTTGTTGTAAATCAAAATACAATGCACATTCATACTCTATTGGCAGATTACTAGGAAAATTAAGGGGAGACCCAAAAAAAAAAATATTCTCATTGTCAAGCCCACAATTAATTTTTGGCACGGTGACACCCATAATTATATGAAATTATTAATGAATCAATACATAACTCGTTATGCATACTATCTTTTCAGGCATAACTCGTTATGCAGCCTAATTTTCAGGGGTATAATTGGAAGCGCAACTTGGACATAACATATCTAAAAATCCGCGCCTTAGAATTTTGCAAATTTTATATCGTTGGAAATCTTTTTAAAAGAGCTACGCAACGAGTACAAACAAGAATATCAAATTTTTGTTTTTCACGAAAAAATCGGAGGTGATCCTCATTTTAGGGAAAATTTTCGAAAACTTGATACATAACCATTATGCAGTCACCAAAAACGATGCATAACACATTCTGCAGACACATAACAAATTATGCAACCATTTTCTCCACTGCATAACACATTATGCATTTGGATAACAAAATTATGCATCTATAACAAATTATATTACCATTTTTTTGGTTGTTTTTAGCGCGTACATATAAAAAATTGATGCATAATGCAGTATGCATCCATATTTACATATGCATATCAGGTTATGCATTTATTTTCTCGATGCATAAAAGATTAAGCAATAATTTTCTCAATGCATAATGCATTATGCAGTCATATTTTCGGATGCATAACAGGTTATGCAACAAATTTTATAGATGCATAACGTTATGCAACCATTCTCTGTACTGCATAACAAGTTATGCAAACAAAAAAAGGTTGCATAACGTATTATGCAACCATTTTCGGGATTGCATAACAAGTTATGCAACTAATTTTGGAGATGCATAACAGGTTAACAAAGAATTCAGCTGTCCACTGTCCTGTTTGCGTTAGTTCATTGAATCGTTCTCTGTCTGTAAACGATCAATAATTTGATACTTTAGAACACGCATGCATTCTATGATCTGTCACCAAGCATTTGTACTAACCCCAAGCTCCATTTCTGACAAGCCATATATGTCGATAAGCTTTGCTAAATCCTCGGATAGCATTTTCGTCAAGCTTTCGATTGCCTTTAGCCTTGACTTCTGGTTTTCAACAAATATTTCGTAGAAAAAAGCATATATATCCAAGTAATCTTTTGTCTCATGTATAATTGAATTAAAGCCTATACCCACTAGTAAAACGACTCTTGCACACCCTAACTGACTGACTTTTTGAAGAATATCGTAAATGTGACTAGTAGATAAGGAAGAAAAATCCTAAATCCTGGTTGTGTAGAACCCCAAATACCACCACACACATCTTGACTATAATACAACCTGCGGCTTCAACCTTCCAATTCGTTGCTTGTAAATAATCTATAGCAGTCTCGACCGACTGCCCAGCAACAACTTCAAGAAACGAAGAAACCAAATGTTGTTATTGCTCATTAATTTCAATTTTACTCTCCGTCTCCATATCAATCTCTTCCACTTCCTCTACCTCGTCAGCAACATTCTCCTCCTCTTTCTCATCATCATCACTCACCCACTCTTCCTCCTCCTCTTCATCATCATCATCAAACTCCCATTCGTGCTCATCAATATCAGTCTTCTTCTTTTTCTTATCAATCTTAATTTTTTCTTATCAACAGCACTCTTCCTATTTTTCTTATCAACAGTACCCTCCAACTTTTGCTCATCGATATTATCATTATTCTCCATCGCTTCTTTTTATATTTTTTTTGTTCAGAAAGAACGAAGAAAACCTAAACTCTGAACACTTAAAAAAAAAACAGGTAATCACTAACCTGGCTGTGTGATTTGAAAACAATAAGAACACACCGAACGAACACCATACAACCTAAATCCTTATCAGATTCGATTGCAGCAGCCATAGTTATCTTCTCAACCACATCAACAGTTTCTCGATCTGATTTCACATCTATAGTTTTGGATTGTGGAAACTGAAATTAGAAATTCAGGATGCGTGAAGAACTTCGGTAGAGAAGAAGAAGAAGAAGAAAAATCGAAGAAGAAATCGTGAAGAAATATAATTTTATAAACTATGGGTTTGGGAGAAAAATTTTCACAAAATTTGGGGGCGCGCTTGAAGTTTTCCACCCGTGGGTTTCACTGTAGAAAAAATCTGAAAAATGGGTGTAGTTGTAGTTTTCACTACTAGTGTAGATGTATTTTACTACAAACTACATCCAAAGGATAGAAACGCTAACCTATTTCGAATGAAAAGTAAACACTCAACCATAAACACAAGATATACGTGGTTCGGTATGATTACCTACGTCCAAGGGGGTGAAAGGATGAATCTTATTGCTTTTAAGAGTTACAAAGGTATTCCTCTCGATGAGATTTCCTCACAAGATGCACTCACTACTTGCTAGAGTTCTCTCGAGTTTTCTCCTTCTCTCCGAAATTACAACCTACCTCTCTTAGAATACAAGTCCCTCTATTTATAGGAGAGGTTACATACAACCAAGTTAGGGTGTTGGTCATATTACATCTATTTGATGTTCTGTTGTCGGGCCGACTCATGCTGTCTCGTGTGGCCGATGTGACTTCATCCCTCGCCTGTCTCTTATCCAAGCCGACCTCGTCTGGTGTTCCGATGGCCCGATGTCGCTTGTCTTGGTCGCCGCCCTTACGATGGGTCGATGCGTCTCCTACTTTCTTATCATTTTGACCATATCACCTCGTTTGACCCTCCATGTCTTGTCTGTGTCAGCTTTATCAGAATTCCAGATCAAGTCTTGTCCGATGTCTGCACGCCCGATCCACGTGGCTCCTTAAATCTCGCGCCCCCTAATCTTCCTTCTATGCTTCGCGTTTCTTCGTATCTGAATGTATCGGGCCTAGGATATCGCCACCTGGATCTGTGTATAATTTACACCTACATTTATGCCCCTTCTTCCGCTCGTGTGGGAGACATGAGTGGGAGAACCTCGTTCTAACTGCCCACGTCTTCGGTTATGCCGCGAATTCCGCCATGCAGCGCCCCACTAACTCCACTTTATGACTGGTAACCGTCGACGTCGGTTATGGTTCCTCTCCTTTAAATAGCCCGCCTCTTTCTTCCTTCTTCTTCTCTGTCATTTTCTTTTTGTCCAAGAATTGTAGATTTTCTCCCGGATTCCTTTACTCGCTTTGCGCTTTTCGAAAAACCTAACTTTCTTGATTTTTCTTCCTCCAATTCCCCCTCACTAATCGTCACAGTAGCTGTTTGTCTCCTTATCCTTCTCTATCGAATACCAAGCTCTGCACTATCTCTGTTAATGGCTTCTTCTCCTTCCATGGATGAGAAAAGGTCCGTTGATGACATTTTTTCTGAGTTCGACGACCCTTCGCTTGTTTCTTTGTTTTTGCTTGAGAGCCCCTCTAGGTATGATGATCGCGCGATGAGATCTATTTTTGCTGATAGCTCTTCTTCTATTTCGTGCAGGTCCGAGAAAAGGGTGGTGAAAGATCTCTCTGATGAGGAATTTATCGAGCAACTGAAGGAGAAGCATGATCTCCAAAATTACGAGGTAACCCTTCTCTCGGGCCGAAATGGTATATTGAAGAAGGCGGACATGAAGAAATACGATCAATCGGCCGATTGTGTGGTTATCACCCTGGGTCAACTAGAGCTAGGTCTTCGTCTCCCCCTATATAACCCTGATAGCCCTTTTTATTATGAAATTTTTTCCCAGATCAGACCTTCTCGTGCTTTGGCTCAATGGACGGGTAACATGTTCCGAATTATGAACGAATGGAGGGATCGCCGAGATGGTCATGGTTCTACTGCTGAGTGGTCGACCTACAGGCCCGAGGACGCTCCGGAGTATTCCGTTGCTAATTTCCTTGTCAACTATCGGGCTGGTACCTCCACTTTAGGCGATCTTGCTGGTTTTGCTGCTAGTCCTCATCGGGTCAGAACTATGCCCGAGGGTGTTGATAGGATGATGTTGGATGCTGATCCCATCGGCCAAGGTTCCAACAAGCGAGCCCGCCATTCCAACGATCCGATCCATCCCCGAGTTCCACTTCTCGTCCGAGGCCCGATCCTTCATGGTGACTTTCCGTCGCCTGCTTCTCCTTCTGAGCCATATTCTTTCTGGGTGGTTAACGATGACAAGGCTGATAAGGTAGGCGCTTTTCTTGATTTTTATCTTGTTAGCTTCGGGCGTCAGTTAGTCATTTGTCGTTGTTTGAAAATCTCAGGTCGGCTCCACCAATAATATCGGATCTAAGAAGAGAGCCGCTGGCGCAAGAGTTGAGGAAGACCAGGGGAAGGTAACAAACACAATGAGTTTCTTATAAGTACATGTACTTGCTCCTGTTTTTTTCCTTCACATGTTCTGACGAGACACTTGCGCAGAAACACCCAAGGCACGATGATGATGTCGCGGGAGATGTCGACCCTAATCCGCTTAGGCATAATCCTTCCCGAGGCAAGCAAATTGCGAAGCCACCGCCAACAGTAAGCCTCATCATTAATCTTTCCGATGAGGATGAGATATTTGGAGAGGATGTATCGGGTGACAAAGGCGATGGACAAGGCATGGGAGACCAGCAAGAGCCCTCAGAGATGCCCGACATAGAGAAAGCCGTTGCTAATATATCGGTAAAGCTTCCTTGTGTGCCCCGGATTGCTGAGGGATCGTCTTCGAGTGCTGAAACTTCTTTTACCATCTCTGGGCCGATCATGAACTCCTTGGGTGCGCTTACTTCTACCAACTTTGGGCAGTTTAATGATGAAGAGATGTTGAATGATGTGCCCCGTTATGGCGACCTCGCCCTGACACTTGACACAGTGGTGAGCGACTCGTTTCTGTATAGTAATGCCCCACGTCCGATTTCTGTTCATAGTGTTACTTATGATGCAAACTCGTGTGTTTGTGCTAGATCATGAACCGCGTACGCTTGGATGCCGCCAATCGCCTTCGAGATCAGCAGCTGATAGCGTTTCTTCAGCGTGAACTCCAGAATGAGAAAGGTCGTGCGAACGAGCTAGAGATCAAGCTTGCCGATGCCCAAGGTATATGGTTGCTTTTAACCTGTTTTGATTGAGTTTATCGTGCCAGTATCCTGAGTCGGGTGTCCTTCTTCCTAGCCGAGGTGTCTAATGTAGATAGAGATGCTACTTCAAATTTTAAGATTATGTAGAGAAACTTGGATATTGAGAAGGGTCTGGTGGAAAATCTATGTCAACGACTGGCGAACAAAGACGACAAAATAGACCGCCAAACTGAGGATATTGCAAGACTTGATGATGAGTTAGAACGATATCGCCGTTTCGATTATGACCCTGCCGAGATGGATAACTTGCGGGCTCACTTGGGGTCTTCTCAACGCCTTGCTGCTGAAAAAGATTCCTTAGCCACGAGTTTGGAGCAATGAATAGACGCACTACAGTTGCAGAATCGCGATCTTCACGAGGACCGTCGACGACTATTGAGGGATAAAGATTTGGTGGAGCGAGCTAACAGCGATTTGCTGGGCCGAGTAAGAGAATTTGATAAATTAAGGGGCGACTTGGAGTGGAGTAGATCGCAACTTATAGTACTCCAGATGTCGCGCAATCGTTTAATGGACGAGTGGAGTGAACATAAGAAGTATTGCCCCAGCAACGAGTTCAACGAGCAACATTATAACGAGTTAACCATGAAGTTGTCCAAGGCCGAGGATGAGTTATCCAAGTCGGTAGAGTCGCTTCAGTCGGTGTTGCCCGCCTTGTCAGGTCTCTTAGACGACGTGTTGGGGCCATTCTTTTAGATCTAGGTTGCGCTTTATTCTTGACAAAACGTTAAATCGTACCCGATGAATAACATTGTATCTTTGTGATTTTGTAGCCGAGCAAAACCGTTCTCGGGAGCTGGATCTGGAGGTTCGCCGATTGAAGCAGGTCGAGGTCGATCTGGGTTCTAAGTTAGCTGACGCTGAGTAAAACGCTTCCCAGATTACTCAACAACTCGAGAATGAACGTGCCGCCCATGTGGAGGAGTTAGACCAGAAAGTTGAGTCGGGTATCATGGAATGGGTGGAGAAAAAGCGGCTCGAGGTCGCGCAGAGGAAGGCCGGCGCAGCTCCTCCCAAGGTTTAATCTTTCTTTTTGCGGTGCTGTGTCACCATGTTGCCCCCTCCATCGGGTTATAAACCGCTTTGAACACTTCTCCCCTTCTTTATTTTCGATACAATGCTCATCTGTTTTATTGGGGGTGCTGCGTCACCGGTGTTATTTGTTTTATTTCTGTTAAACTCTTCTTTCGCCTGGTTGTTTGACATTTTTCGTACGTTCTTAATAGTTGCCTGACGCACTCGAATTGTTCTTTATTTCGTATGTTATTCCTGCAATCATTTCCATATGTTCTTAATAGTCGCTTGACGCAATCGAATTGTTCGTTGTTTCATGTGTTATCCCTGCAACCATTGTTCAAGTAAGTCAGTATCCTAACCATTTCTGTCGAACACACCCAACAAGGAGGGTCATCGGGCCCTATGCCATGTCCTGATTGGGGTATCTCATCACTATCTCTTTGGATTCAGTGGAAGGGTACCAGTCATCCTAGTTCTAAGCCCGATGTTCCCGAGCGGTTATTGACCAACCAATCTCGGGCAAGTGGACACGCCCACTTGCGATGGGGGTGACCTTTCAGATGTAAGTAGGTCACCTAGCTGAGCAGACCTCGCGTCTGAACAACCTTTGGAACTGGTTTCCAACCACCAGAACCCTTAGGCTACCTCGGCACTTGCACACTGCCACTTCCCCGAGTTCGAATAGCCAGGCGACTGTAAGGCACCTCGGCACTTCCACACTGGCGTTTCCCCGAGTACGAATCCCATTCGAGTGTAAGTCACCTTGGCACTTCCACACTGGCGTTGCCCCGAGTATGAATGACCATTCGAGTGTAAGTCACCTCGGCACTTCCACACTGGCATTGCCCCGAGTACGAATGACCATTAGTCGCTCACGTCCTATCTCATACCCCTCGCGGTTTCAAAGAGATAGGAGACATGCTAACTTACCGTTTTCCCGTATCGCCCGTCATGGATGGTAGAGTTTCAAGAATCGGATGTTCCATGGTTTGAGCTCTCTTGTTCCATCGAGTCGCAGTAGTCGATACGATCCCTCGCTCGCTTTAGATTCGATCGTATATGGTTCACCCCACTTTGGTGCTAGCTTTCCGCCTTTTTTGTCGCGTTCCCATTCCGCCAGAAATTTCAATACCTGTTGCCCTGGGTTGAATTCTCTTGGTCGAACGCGCTTGTTGTATTCACGCTGTAACCGCCTTTGGTAGTTTTCCATCTTTTGTAGTGCTATCTCCCTTGTTTCTTCCAAGTCATCGAGCTTGGATAAAATAAGATCGGACGAAACATTTCGCCTCCAAGCCTCCGTTCTCGTAGTGGGAATCATTCCTTCCATTGGTAGAATCGCCTCGGTTCCATAAGTGAGCATGAACGGAGAGAATCCTGTAGCTTCCCTTCGAGTGGTTATGTATGCCCAGAGGACATTGTAAAGCTCCTCACACCAATTGCCATATTCTCCGTCTAGTTTTTTCTTCATGTTATCGGCGATTGTCTTATTGGTGATTTCAGCCTGCCCATTACACTGGGGGTAGATCGGGGTGGCCTTGCTCTTTCGGATGTTGTAAGTGTTGAATAGAAGGTCGATATTCTCGCCTTGCAATTGTTTTCCATTATCAGAGACGATAGCTGCAGGGACCCCAAAACGACAGATAATGTGCTCCCTAATGAATTTGAAGACATCTTTGTCCCGAATGTGCCTTAGTGGTGCAGCATCTACCCACTTGGTAAAGTAGTCTGTGGCCACGATTAAGTATTTCCTTTGACCCGTTCCTACATGTAGGGGCCCGACAATGTCTATACCCCACTTAGCAAAGGGCCACGGACTAACTATTGAGTTCAAAAATACGCCTGGGGCATGAATTTTCTTCCCAAAACGCTGACATTCTTCACAAGCTTTTGCCATTTGCTTTGCGTCTTCGTTCATGTATATCCAGAAGTAGCCCATGGTTTTTTCCTTAACCGCCAAGCTTCTACCCGAGTTGTGATTTATGGCCGCCCCGTAGTGTATCTCGTGTAGGATTATGTGGCCTTATTCTCTGTTTAAACATCGTAGGAGCGGACCTAGGTAGGATTTCCGATATAAGATCCCTTCCCTTAACTCGTACGCTCCCGCTTTGCTTTTGATTTTGTTCATATCAGGCCGACTCTTAGGTAGCTCACCCGTCTCTAAGTATTGATGTATTGGCTTTCTCCAGTCGCCCTCTTTGTATCTATTGGCTGTATTAACGGCCACCTCGAACCGTACTTCTGGTATTTCTGGGATAGATGGGAGAAGAAGCCTCATGACACGTATTCCTTAGATGCTTGGGTCTACTAGTTGTGAGGCGATGTATGATAGAGCGTCCGAGTGCCTGTTATCCTTTCGGAAGATATGGCGGAATTTAATGTCTGGTATTTGCTTGATGTAAAATTGGGCGAGCTCCCAATATTTTTGCAGCACCGGATCGTGTGTAGCGTATTGGCCCGTAATTTTCCGGATCACGAGTTGTGAGTCACTAGTTAGTCGTACCTCGTTCAGCCCCATTTCCACAATTATTCGTAAGGCATGAATCACCGCTTCATACTCGGTGACGTTGTTTGTAGCTTTGAATTCGAGCCTAAACGAATGCACGATCTTCATCCCCTTTGGAGTGGTAAACACTATCCCGAGGCCCGATCCGTCTTTGTTTGATGCCCCATCGACAAACACTTCCCATCGCGTTGGACTATTAGTTGCTAGTAGGTCCGCTGGTTCCTCCTGTTCTTCGACCATTCCCGGTATATCTTCCACCTCGTCCTCATCACTGAGGGGGAAATTTGCTAAGAAATCGGCCACTACCTGCCCTTTGATCGCAGTTCTCGTTTCGTACACTACGTCATATTGTTTAATCATTGCCCCCCACTTGGAGATTCTCCCCGATCGCCCAGCATTATCTAAGACTGCTTCGATAGGCGATTTGGTGAGCACCTGTATTCGATGAGCTTGAAAGTACGTTCATAGTTTGGAGGCAGCGAAAGCTAATGCGAGCACCATCTGCTCCATTCTGGTGTAGTTTTTCTCAGCCGGGCTTAGTGTTTTGCTAGCAAAATATACCGGTTTTTCCACACCTACTTCTGCTTTGACCAATACCGCACTAATGGCATAGGGTGTCGCGCCTAAGTATAGGGTTAGAGTTTCTGACGGCTCAGGCCTTTGGAGAACCGGGAGGCTGGCCAAATGTGACTTGATGTTTTGAAATGCTTCTTCACTGGCGTCTGTCCATTGGAATTTTTCTCCTTTCTTCAAGATATCGTAAAAAGCCTTGCATTTGTCCGATGAACGTGACATAAATCGCCCTAATGCGGCTATGCAACCGTTTAGTTTCTGCACATATTTCACCGTCGCGGGAGATGGCATATCGAGGACAGCTCGCACCTTCTCGGGGTCTGCCTCTATTCCCCTAGGGGTGATGATATAGCCTAAGAACTTCCCCGACGTAACCCAGAAATAGCACTTTGCAGGATTGATCTTCATCTTATGTTTCCTTATTGTTTGGAAAATCTCTCGAAGGTATCGGACGTGGTTTTTCGATTTACGACTCTTGACTAACATGTCGTCCACATAAACTTCTATGGTATCGTGAACCTTATCTTCAAACATGTCGCCTACCAATCTCTGGTATGTAGCCCCATCATTTCTTAGTCCGAATGGCATCTTGGTGTAGCAATACAATCCTCTGGGTGTGAAGAAGGAGGTGTGTTCCTGGTCCTCGGGGGCCAATGGTATTTGGATGTAGCCCATATACCCATCCATCAACGTCATCGCCTCGTACCCGACTATTGATTCTACCAATTAATCAATGCTGGGAAGTGGGAAGCTATCTTTTAGGCAAGCCTTGTTCAAGTCGCTGAAATCGATACATATTCTGACCCCTCCTTTCTTTTTTGGTACCACAACCATGTTAGATATCCACTGTGGGTAGTGGGACTTCCTTATTATCCCGGATTCTTGTAGCTTCTTTAGCTCGACCTCGATCGCCGCTTGTAACTCCGGCGCGATACGCCTCATTTTCTGCCTGACTGGTTTAAACCTCGGATCAATTTTTAAGTGGTGACAGCAGACATTTGGGTCAATACCCTCCAAATCGCGCACTTCCCAGGCGAATGCATCCAGGTGTTCTTTTAGTAACGTCGTGAGTTGGTGTGCTTGTTCGTCCGATAGCAACGCCCCAATCCTTACTATCTTGGGTTCTTCTATCGTTCCCAAGTTTACTTCTCGAGTTGGCTCGACTGTTGAGAAGTTTGATTTGGTCTCCCGATCTGGGGACGCCTCCTTTGATTGCTATAACGGGTCTTGCTCCTTGGTCTCATATGCCATGACAGCTTGTGAAATCACTGTCTCCAATTCTCTTGCCGCCTGGACTTCCCTTGCTTTGTTCTTCTCTTGCCTTTGCCGAGCTCGCCGTCCTTCATTAATTTATATGTCGGCTTTCATGCACTGTCGCGCCGTTTGGGAGTCGCCTACCACCTCCGCTATTCCCTTGCAAGTCGGGAATCTCAATCTCTGATGGTATGCTGAAGCTACCCCCTTAATCCCAGCAATCCACGGACGTCCGATGATTGCTTCGTATGGTGAGGCAACATCGACTACGCAAAAAGTGGTTAGTGTATCGAGGTAGCCTCCACTGTCCGAAACTCTTAAAGTCACCTAGCCCTTGGGTATAGTAACTGTACCATTGAAGCCATAGATGCAATATGTTGACGGGACGAGTAGGTCGTCCGATAATTTCATCCTTCTGAAGGTATCGTAGAATAACACCTCGACCGAACTCCCACTGTCCACCAAGATTCTTCTCACGCCCCAATCCTCAATTAGTAGAGTGAGGACCAGGGGATCACTGTGTGCTTGCCCATTAGCCGGGATGTCCTTGGCCGAGAACGAAACTGGTTGCACCATCCAAGGTTCCATAGGTAAAGTTTTGGCTACGCTAAATATCTCATTACCATTACGGTCCCTCTTGTGGATTCTGGAGGTAATTACCGGTCCGAGAGCATAGCCCTGATTAGCTGAATGTGATATGGTACTCACGAACTGGGTTGTCCTGTCAATTCGGACTTGATGGACTGGTACGTCGGGTGCCTCTATTGGCCGAGGTGGGTGTCGGACATACTGCCTCAAATATCCATCTCGGATGAGGTGCTGAACAATGTCTTTTACTTCCCGGCAGTTGTTAGTAGAATGACCCCTATACTGATGGTAGCGGCAGTACTCGGGGTGATCTCTGGTCTCTTGAAATTGGACTCCCCTTGACGCTGGGTAGTTTATGTCATTTCTCTTCTCGACTTCTTTGAACACTTCCTCCAAAGGGGCATTGAGGGGGGTATACTATCGGGCTTCCTGTCTCGGCTTCTTTCCCTGGGCCATCCATTCTCTCCTCTCGTTGCTTCTTGGAGGAGGGTCCGATCTTTTTTCTGATCGTCTTATTGTATCGTTCGTGGCTGCTTTGACTTCGATACCAGCTTCTGCACTTGCTTCTTGTATTCCTCTATCTCTCGACTCGGCCTGAACTTCTTCCAGGGCGATATAATGTTCCTGTAGTTTTCTCATTTCCTTTAAGGTCTTTGGTTTCTCTGAGAACATAGAAATCCAGATGGGATCCGTCCTCCCTAAGTCATTTTCGAACCCGAAGATGGCCTGATCAACCGGTACCTTCCCAATTTCGGTACATAGTTTCCTCCACCTATCTGTCAAAGTCCTCAATAGTTCCCTAAACCTTCGGGCGAGGGAATACAGCTTGTTCATTCTTGGCCGAGGTAGGATGTTATGCATGTAGGTCTCCAGGAAAGCCTCGACCAGCGCTTCGTACCCGTTTATCGATCCAGGCGCGAGCGAGTAAAACCAATCTCGTGCTTCACCCTCCAGACTAGCCGGAAAGAATTTGCACATAACCACCGGGTTGCTCCTCCATTGTATCAGTGACATGGTGTACATTTTTAGATGCTCGGTCGCGCCCCCCGTACCATCGAACTTGGGAGAGAATGCAGGCAACGTGCACTTGGGTGGGAATGGCATGTGCTCAAGTTCTTGAGAAAAAGGTGTCTTCTCGGCCTCGCTCATAATCTCTGCCAACTTATTCTCTTCATTTCCTCCCGAAAGTTCTTTTATTTTTGCTTCCAACTCCCTGAGTTTATCCTCGGTTGCCTGATTCTGTCGTCTGTTCATTCCTCGTCTGTCCTCGTCGGTGGACGAGTCCTCGGGCGGTCCGTACCTATGAGTGGGAGGCCTCGGAGGCAAGGGTGGTTGTCCTGGATGATCGGGCTGATTAATGTGACCCGGCCCGATCAGGGGTGGCGAATGTTCGGATCGGCCGTGATAACCCGATGTTCCTCGGCTGGACGACCCTCTCGATCTAGTCCGTTGGTTCCTCAACTGATAGTTTTCAAACTCCAAGGCTAGGTTTCGTTGCTGGAGTTCCCTTAATGCCGCTTCTTGTCTCCTCTGACTCTCCAAAATGGCCAACAACGTTGGGTCCGTGCTTTCGTGACTAGAATGTCCATTAGGTTGGTGTGGCCGATGTTGTAATGGTGCAGATGTGGGTGGTGGGGGTAGTATCGGGTTAGTTACACGATCGACTGTGTGAATAGCCGTTGGGCCGATGTCACTTGCTGCTGCTCGCCCCAGTTGAATCTGCCTAAGACGCTCTTGTTCCCTTCCCAAAGCTTCCTGGTGCTCAGCTTGTCGCCTCGTCCTTTGCCTTTGAGCTTGCGCTGCAAGTGCTTCTTCCTCATCTTCCGTGTCCGATGTTGTGAGTCCGTCAACTTGGTCAACCCTTCTCTGAGTCAATACGACTTGATCCAATGGTAAGGTGTTGTCGTCTCACGCCAAGTCCACCTCCTCGTCTACAACCGGCATTCCTTGTGCAGCTGCATGAGATTCCTCGGGCGGTGGTTGCCGATAGTCTTCTCGCCTTAATGCCGTTATCCCTGCCTGCATTCTGCTGCTAGTAACTGTACGATTCCTCAACATTCTTATCGTCCCTGAAGTGCTAGCCATTAGTCACGTCGCGTGACAAGCCGAGTATCGCCCGTCCCTACGTCAGCAAATGCGAAAAAGACCCCTTACTTTGATCTGACTTACTAATACAAAATTCATACAAAAAGGGCAAGAAGTTCGACTGTACGACTACTATCACTGTGTAGGACCTATTCCAGTCGTTAGGTAGGTTCTTTCCCTCTACCCTATGTTGTTTCTTACGCTGAATCTGTGGTTGTCCTTATTCTCTTGTCGCTATCACTCCGTACGATGTCGCTCTCTGTACTCGACCTATGCATTTAAGTTAGTTTTGTCCCTTATCCTACATGCTCCAAATCATTGACCTCATGCGTATGATGCTAAGAAAAAGGTACGGCAAGTAATCCTTAAAATGAAATCAGACTTGTACGAACTTCGCCTTTTCAAAATCTAATTATGAACTCTCCGACGACGACTCGTGCTACACCGCCGGTTAAACGGTTCTACCAGGTCGACAATTTATCACACGATGAAACAGCTACTAATGCAAATTTTTGGTTATTCCGATTACCCAACTTCACACCTTGACTAAAAACAATTCCCTTAACGCTAACAATTATGCAATTCGCGTAAAACTAACAAGAACAAACAGTCGTCCTTTCAACATGTTCTTCACATAGCTTCAAACCCGAACTATCAATCACTGACGAGCTCGTGAAGTTTTCCTGCTGATCAAACTGTTGAAGCCGCTAAGAAAATGTTGCTATTGTTCTAACTATGAAGTAAACGACTCAAAACGACCATGATTTCAACCAACAGAGTTCATCGTAGCTTCAACTCCAACACGTTAATCGTGTATTGAGGAACTGTTGATCGTCTCTGAAGGTTTTAATGGCAAGGTATCAGAAGATCTTAGTCGGATCCCCTTAGTCGGCGCCAGAATGTAGATGTATTTTACTACAAACTACATCCAAAGGATAGAAACGCTAACCTATTTCGAATGAAAAGTAAACACTCAACCATAAACACAAGATATACGTGGTTCGGTATGATTACCTACGTCCACGGGGGTGAAAGGATGAATCTTATTGCTTTTAAGAGTTACAAAGGTATTCCTCTCGATGAGATTTCCTCACAAGATGCACTCACTACTTGCTAGAGTTCTCTCGAGTTTTCTCCTTCTCTCCGAAATTACAACCTACCTCTCTTAGAATACAAGTCCCTCTATTTATAGGAGAGGTTACATACAACCAAGTTAGGGTGTTGGTCATATTACATCTATTTGATGTTCTGTTGTCGGGCCGACTCCTGCTGTCTCGTGTGGCCGATGTGACTTCATCCCTCGCCTGTCTCTTATCCAAGCCGACCTTGTCTGGTGTTCCGATGGCCCGATGTCGCTTGTCTTGGTCGCCGCCCTTACGATGGGCCGATGCGTCTCCTACTTTCTTATCCTTTTGACCATATCACCTCGTTTGACCCGCCCTGTCTTGTCTGTGTCAGCTTTATCAGAAGTCCAGATCAAGTCTTGTCCGATGTCTGCACGCCCGATCCACGTGGCTCCTTAAATCTCGCGCCCCCTAATCTTCCTTCTATGCTTCGCGTTTCTTCGTATCTGAATGTATCAGGCCTAGGATATCGCCACCTGGATCTGTGTATAATTTACACCTACAACTAGGATACATATTGTAGAAATTAAACCTTCAAAACCCTAATTGTAATAATGCCACTTACAAATACGATACTTAGGTCGTGTTTGGTATCCTTGATATCCTAACCTAGGTTGGGTTTATCCCTTAAATAACCGTACATTGTGTTTGTGTGGGTGCTTATTTCATGTTAAGATAAGAATAGTGTATCCTACCTAAATTTTAGGAGACTAAAAAAGTGAGGTTTTGGAATTCCATTTAAAACGTGGAATACCTTAATCCTGTCCTGGGTTAGACAATTATTTTCATAACTACTTTTTTTATTTAAATATTTCTTATGCTCAAAACCATACATTTATATGGTTTGGTTTTTTATTGCTTTTTTAATTAATTAATTTGGCTTGTATCCAGGTCTGTTGACAAACAACGTACTACATTAACCCAATGTGGAAAACAAACGCCATTTAAAATAACCATTACCATGATAGTCTTGGATAAACCAAGAAATACCCTAACCTGGAAAACGTTTTTTATATCCAAGCTTCCAAACAGACCCTTAGTGTTGTTGTAATTTTAGGATGCATACTGTAGAAATGAAACCTTCATAACCCTAATTGTAATAATGCCACCTACAAATACGATACTTCGTGCTGTCCCTCTTGCATTGGTACCAAAAATAACCACTTTGTTGAAATTTCAAGATACTGGGTCGATATGAGAGCATAAAAACTATGTCTTGCGGGGATAGATTCCCGCCAACACTAGGTGGTTGTATATTATCAAACTATATAGAATAGTGACTGATTCAAGGTGGTTGGCATTTTTTGGTGAAAGATGTTTGATACCTTTTTAGGTGGTTCATATCATCTAATCTAGTTAAGGATGATTCCCCTGTATTCTGGTGGCTCATATTTCAGTACTCGAGATTGATTGCATCCTATTCAAGGTGGTTCATGTCATTTCTAATCGGATGATATAAACCAGATCCACCTAATCTTAATAATAAAATGGTTTTGTGCATTTGTTGGAAAGTCTATTCTTTGCTTGGATATTGAAAGATTTTGAATGAAATGGACCTCGTACATTAAACGCTAGTGATGCTAAATGAATCTCTTCCATTATATTGACTAATGGAAGCTTTAGTTCTGCTTAAGAAGAATGTATCATCGGGATTTATTAACTTATCTGCTGGTCGATGGGAAGGAAGCTACTTGATAGTGGCTTTGATATGGAGTTAAGACTTTCTCTGATCCTGTGTGTATTAAACTCTAGAACTCGAAATCAGATATGGCTGGATTTGTAACTGGGGATCCTTCAAATCATGCAGTGGCTGAGAGTGCGCCTAGCAACATTTCTCCAGACTAGCAAGAGGAATCTGACTGTTGGTATTTCTCAAGGAAGGAAATAGAAGAAACCTCCCCATCTAGAAGCGACGGCATTGACAGACCTGAAGAAAGAGACATATCTACGCAAGTCATACTGCACATTTTTACAAGATTTGGGCATGCGCCTTAAAGTGTGAGTACCCAAACTCGATCTCGGCCTCCTCTGTAACTATCTGTTTTCTCCCTTTCCCTCTATGTTCTCCCATTTATAGTCATGATCAATACAAATATTTCTGTCTTTCAAATTTTGGATAAGTCAAGCTGCCAAAAGATTGATTAAAATGCTCGAATTCTACAACTAGTTTCTATTAAGCCGCATGTGCAAGTGTTTGGTTTAGATAAGTCAATAGACTGGAGAGTTAGTTGGAACTAATTGATTAAAATGCTTGAATTCTACAACTAGTTTCTATTAAGCAGCATGTGCAAGTGCTTGGTGATGGTGGATGGCTGCTTAGTTGATTACAAGTGCTTTAGTGCTTGTTACTTCGTAAGAGAAACATTTTTGTCCTGTTTTGAACTCTACATGTATTTCCCTTCCTGCTTTGGACGGATTAGAGTTCTGTGATGCCATGGACGGGTCTTCTAGGATCCCAAACACATGATATATTGACAAGCAACTGTGAAGTAGGATATGATATAAGCCCTTACTGATGTCAATTTTAGTTCAGTCAATGAAATGTACAGTAGCATCTTGTGCAGCTTTCTAGTTTTCATACGAGTTCTTCAGTTGAGAAATGTATGAGTAATTTGTATAGTGTTGGTAGTTTTTCAGTGTTGTGCTTGGTGGGAGTAGAACACAGGTTCAGTATCTTTTCTTGCACTCTTGAAGTTCTGCATCATCTGCTGTTTGCCAGATTTATTTTGCCTAGCTGTACTTTCTTGATCTTGATTTTAATTTTTAAAGAAAATGATTCATGTCCGTGCTATATGTTTGATGTTTCACAAACTTTTATTGATGACCCAGTAATGTTTTTGTAGTGTGCAAAGATAGTTTTGTAAGATGTTGGCCATTATCGTTGAATATTATTAGCCCGTTCTTGTATTACTCTTTGAGAATCTCTACTTTTTTTAGTCTTATTTTCTGTTACAAGACGCCTGGACACGAACACGCGTGTCAAAAACGCAGGACATGGCTCGGTTACCCAGGAATCTAACGAACAAAAAAACAAAAACTATGATGCAAAAAGCTGAGAACATAATGATTTTGGAAAATTCAGGTTCATCTTCTTCAACTATGATACAAAAAAACACCACCATCACCTTTACATACACAACATTCAGGTTCATCTTCTTCAATTGTGACCACCACCGGCCTCTTCCTTCACCTCCGTCAATTCCAGGAGCACCATCACCGCCATTAGAAAAATCTAAAATTCAAAACCCCCTTTTCTGAGATATGTACACAGCAAAAATCAAAACGCAATTGTAGAAGTTGTACCTGTAAAAGTGAAATCTTGGGCATAATGAGCCTAATTAAAAGCCTAATTTAAACAGAGAAGGAACCAAACTGATGTACATATTACACACCAAAAATCAATTGTTTTTTGGGATATGCAGGGGACGAAGAAAGCAAAATTTTCCTTTCTTCTTCCTCTAAATTTCTCACAAATAAAACATCTTTTCTCAATAACAAGGAAGGTGGTGAGAGTTACATGGTGGAGATTTTTTTTAAGATCTGAGGAGATGCTTTGGAACAGACGAGAGAAGAGAGATACAAAGGAAGAAGACTGAGTTTCCTTCTCTCGGTCTTAGTAACACGTTGCCACGTATTTTGCCATTAAGTATCACATGCATCTTTGACCATTATTTTTTGCCATCTGTTTTTTTCTTTATCATTTCATCAAGGGGGAAGTAGGTGTCGTCCCCTCAGTTGTAACAACCTTTTTTCCTTATCATTTCATCCACCAACTTTTTCTCGTGTTTTCTTATAACACAGCTTTTTTTTTTCCTCTTCCTTGCGGTCTCTGCTCTTCTTCTTCAAAAAATTATCTGATCATCATCTATAAAATCACTAACCATACTTCAGTTGTATATGACGTGTCCCCGTTTTCTAGTTTTTTACCTTGCGCTTTAAGGTGACGTTTTGGACACAAAACCCGGACACTGTGTCCGTGTCCTTGTAACACAATGCACAAGTATTTTCTTCACAATGTGATTTGTTATGGTTTTCAATGCAGACCCCAAGTAACTATCGCTACGGCAATAATATTTTGCCATCGCTTTTTCCTTCGCCAGTCTCATGCAAAGAATGATAGGCGGGTGAGTACAATGTACATGTTCTGTTTCAAGAGTAGAGTATGTTCTTCTAATATGATTTTAGCTAAACTGCCACCTATTTTTTGTCTGATTGCATAAGACATGCCATGATATTATCTTTTGTTCCATCTGGAACGCAATCATAAAGTAGGCATTAACTTTAGCTTACCGTTTTATGTAGTTTATGATAGTTTAGAATTGGTTTTGCAGTATTTATGTTTTCATGTAAAGAGCAATCTATTTAGATCAATAAGGCATAGCGTGGTCTGGTGACAAAAAAAATCATTATAAATCAATACTGCAATGTTTAAAAAGACGTTGAGGCGGCGATGCGTTTTCTTTTGGCAAGGCTAGGCTGTGCCTGGTTGCAGGCTCAAGGCATTGCCTTACATTGCTAAAAGAAAATGCTAGAATATTAAGTAAATAAACAGAACTAAAAATTTGTACGAAACTAGCTAACAAATCAGTACAGCGTCTACCTTTAGTATCTTCAGCGTCGAATATATGTCTTTCTTAAATTGTATTTTAACTGCATAAAAAGAAACACTCAACAAAGGCACCAAGGCGCAGGTTGTAGACTTTTTAAAGCTTGTATGCGTGCACCTCAAACAAAATCCTTGATGCGCAAGCATCAAGGCGAAAAAGTATTGAAGCCCAAAAAGAGTTCGTAAACATAAGAAATGTGCATGCCATGGTCAAAAAGAACTATAGTTTTAAATCTCTTTAACCCTGGCAAAACTAAATGGTTGAACTTTTATGTCAAGGTTGGCCCTTTTCGAAAAGGTTTGGGAAGAAATAGTGGTAAACAGTTGTTGATGTGGGGAAATCTGCTTCTCCTGGTATATTATGATAAATTTCAGTACTTAACAACAGTGAAATTGGTTTTGCAGACCGTCGCAACGGTTTGTATGTTCTTGGCGGGAAAGGTTGAAGAAACTCCTAGGCCACTGAAGGATGTTATTGTCGTTTCCTACGAAATTATTAACAAAAAGGACCCTGCGGCTGCCCAGAAAATCAAGCAGAAGGTACTTTTTCTCCCGGTGAAGCTTTATACTTGATTGTTTGTCAGTCTATCAGATATCAACTCATTTAGCCTCACTTTTCTTGAACACTGGCACTAAACTTCTACAGTCTGTCTTTTGAATACATACACATAACTCGCTCCTTTTCATCCTTGAAAGAAAATTTGAATTATCATTGCCAATTTTAAGGTTGTGCTTGATAGGAAGGAAGTAATTTTATGGAAAAAGCTTTTCCACAAAACTATTCCTTGGGGAGGCACTGAAATTCTTACTATAAATTAATTTAAAAGTCATTTTTAATCGCACTTATGAGCCCCAGCTCTCATGGAATTTATTTGAAATCACTAATCAGACATAGGATTATGTGTTTCCACAGAACAAAGCCAGTTTAATAGAATTAGTATGAGTGATAGTGTTCCTACAAACAAACATGGGGTCAATGATAAGGAAAAAAGGTGGTTACAACTGAGGTGACGACACCCACTTCTCCCTTGATGAAATGATAAAGAAAAAAACAGATGGCAAAAGATAATGGTCAAAGATGCATGTGATACTTAATGGCAAAATAAAACCGATCAAAAAAAAAACAAACATGGGGTCAACTTACAATATCTCCTATACCTGAAATTTTGATAATCCTTTTAAATATTAATAGTTGCATATATTTGTTTTAGAGCACACTCTTGCATGGCAAACACTACCCCCGCCCATTTTGTGTGCATCTACATCACATGAAGCAACCAGTTCACTTAATCTGTCCCGTAACTATTTCTATATTCTTAGCTTGAATTCTGTCAACCTATTAGATTTCATCCCACCGCCTACCATATGCAGGAAGTATATGAACAGCAAAAAGAGCTGATTTTGCTTGGAGAGAGGGTTGTACTTGCAACTCTTGATTTTGACTTCAGTCTCTTCCACCCGTATAAACCCCTTGTTGAGGCGATAAAGGAATTCAAAGTTGCACAGAATGCCCTTGCCCAGGTTGCATGGAATTTTGTCAACGATGGGTACGCTAGAGATAATGTTTTTCCTCTTGCATTCACAATAATGCCAACTTTCTCGTCTTTCTTACTTGCTGGAAAGCACTATGCAGGTTGCGTACTTCTCTATTTCTGCAATTTAAGTGCCACCATATTGCTGCTGGTGCTATCTTCCTTGCCGCAAAGTTTCTCAAAGTGAAGCTCCCATCGGATGGAGAGAAACTCTGGTGGCAAGAATTTGATGTCACCCCACGCCAATTGGAAGGTGAGTGTGCTTATCTTCTCTTAGAAAGTTGGTTAAAATATAGAACAGAGGTAGTTTCTTGTCCAAAATTTTGTGAGCCAGTGAGAACATGTCTATTATTTTCATTGATCGTCTTTCTGAAATGTTTTTTCATATTTTTGTTACTCTATGTTTTGTTTAATTGGGTAGTATCTTTGTATTTTTCTTATAGAGGAGCAATCAAATGTTGGAACTAACAAAACACAAATTAAAATACAAATTGTTTCGAAAGTAATGTAAAAACAATTTTACGCTTCTCAGAAACTATATTTCTAGTTCAAAATTTCAGAATCACGTGTTATACAAAATTATGTTTTAAACTACAACTTGTTTCAAGAAAAGAACTCAACGCTTTCTCCGAAGTTTTAAGATTAAATATGACAAGAATCCTAAGTTTCTCAAAAATAACATGTACATGAGAAATCTTATGATAAGAGTTCTCAATGGTATGTTTTAAACCGGAAGCCTTAACTCGTATTTATAGGTAAGAATTTAAACGTTTGAGACACAGATCCGTAAATCACGCAAGCTCAATTTATTCGACGAAATAAAGCAAAAGCATCCGTATAAAACAACAAGAAAAACGACCGTCAAGATTCTTCCACGCAGAAATCTATGTGCATGTGCCCACACATGAGATTAAAGATTCTCACGATGAAAGAGCAAGGAATTCACGCGAATTAACCGCAGGTGATCAAAGATGATCTACATTGCTGGATATCCAAAATCGGTATGCAGCACAAAATTCCTTTGCATGTGTGGGAGAAATGAGTGGAAATTCTTCAAAAGAAAGGTAACGGATAAACCCACGCCCACGCCCACGCCCGAGCCGAGCTTTAGTGAGGTGGCGCAGAGCTTCAACATAAGCACCGCGCGAATGGGAAAGGCAATAAGAAATGCACAAGGTTTAGGCAACCTTGCCATAGTCTAGGCTTTCCCTATACACAAAGGTCAAGACCCAAAGGGCTGCAAGGCCTCTTGCCAAACTGGTCACATGGCTCAAAACTCTAGTGTTTTGTTCTATTAGACTAATGCTTCATTCATTCACATGAAAAAACATCTTAGAGCACAGTCTGGACTGTAAATATGGTCCAAGTGCATTTTGATTGTGAAACAAACATTGCTTTTCCAACAACTCTACATGGAATAATAAAACATGTCACAAAACACGATAAAACATAAGGCAACAAATAAAGTAAGGTGTCCCAAAGATTGAACCTGTAATTTAGTGAGAGGTTACTCGAACTGCTTGTTTGTTACGGTGAACGCAACGCTCAACCTCCAACAATGAATGCAATTCGT